>APFE030078098.1:191787-264551 GCA_000404065.3 Pinus taeda | reverse complement strand
AGGAAGAGCTTGTTCAACATCAAGGCTGAAAAGGTTGTAAGGTTCTTCTACTTCAAAGTTAATACAAATAAGTTTGTTTTTCTCAATAAGTTATTGATGTATAGTTTATTTTATGAATTCCTTGATAACCATAATGGACATGATTTATCGTATTAGCTATGTAGGTGCTATGTAATATTTGCTTGTTTGTGATTGTAGGTTCTCAGAAGGAAAGTCTTTCGAACGGTTGAAGGATGGCTGCTACAAACTAGCGTTGGACTTACGGTAGGGTCTTAACGCCTCTATAGTTTTTATTTATGAATCACATATGTTTAGCGAAAGACAGATTTGTTTGTCTACTGTTGCTAGACTATATTCTGATACTAGGGAGATCGGTCTTGTCCACAAGATTGATTTATCTGGCCAACAAATTGGCGACTCCACTGGGGAACTGAATTTGGTTTTTGGTTTTCCTTTGTCTTTGACTTGAGAAACTTGTTTTCATTTCTGGTTTTTGATTGATGTATGTTGGCTTGGGTAGTTTTCAGAATCTAGATTATTTTTTGTTTTTTTCCAAGTTTTTAGGGGACTTCACTTTCTTTTTACAGATAGTGTGGGCATCTCTGCACTTTTCCTTTAGTACACAGAGCGATACTGCACCTGGTTCTTCTGGAAGCCTGCAGACCCTGTAATTTTTTTTTGGAAAAACCTAAAATTTTTTCTTCCAGTTAAGTTTAGGTTTCATTTAAGGTCTTTAGTGTCTACCCAGATCTGCATTTGTCCTGTCAAAAATCTCTTGTGAGTGAGTTCCGATGGTATTTTTGTTTTAGATGATTTTCTAGAAGTTTTGCATGCCTGGAGTGGTTTAAACTTGGTCTCTGTAGTGTGTCAAATATTAGAAGCCTGAGAAACCTTAGATTACCCTGGTGTCTTTTCATCTTCTTGATGAGTCTGACTTGGTTGTAAAATCTGTCCTTTGCCAAAAATAGATTTACTTTTCTGCTTGCAAATCTTTGAACGAGCTTTGTCATAAGTTTGGAATTTCATTTTTATAAAAGAAAACATATATGGATGTTTTTTTATTGATTTGTTATTCTGAATGAATGAATCCTTAGTTTACTGAACAACTAAGTAAAAAATCCTCAAAAAGAATTGAAGCTTTTATACAATTAGGTTTTAGAAGTTTTTAGATCTCAAAGATTAGTTTTTGTAGTTTGGAGTGTTTTCTAGAACTTGTAGATCTCTTTTGAAGAAATTGTTTTTGTAGTTTCGAGTTTTGAAAAAGGAAAGGGATTTATTGTAAGCATAATTAGTAGTCTCGTTTTGAGTTCTTATTGAAAAAGACAAAAAAAATCCTTTTCATTTACATGTTGAAAGAAAGAATTGTTTCTCAAAGAATTGCATTCTCGAACTCTTTCTTTTAGCTAGATTTTCATTAAAAGGAAAACGAATTGTTTATCATTTTAGGTGCATTTTTTAGTGTTTTTGGAGTCAATTCTTCACACCATCAAAGTTTCATTTCCATACCTATTGACTGAAGAACAACCCATAAAAGAAACACTTAATTAAAATTGATCTAGTAATCTTTTTTATTTCAAGGGCTCTTATCACCAATATAGCTTAGGCTAGCATCCTGGAGTAGGGAGTAATTAACTCTCCAAGATAGTTAAAACAAACAAGTAGCTATATCTTGTGGTAGGAAATAAATCCAATTGTAATTGATATATTTTGGGAAGCTTCTCTTAAAGGAGTCAATCACGAGATCATGTCCGAACCTTTGAGACAATCAAGTCTGTTTCATTGGGAAAGATAGAAGATTTGCACGTATTATAAATGGTAAACCTCATATTAACCATTGTCAAGGAGCCTGGGGTCAATTCATGGTAAACCTCAGATTGATCATGTCGAGGAGCCTTCAAGGGGATTGAGCTTTGTTACTCTGCCCTTGCACGTAGATCGGATCGTAGACTGTTCCCCCAGTTGTATTTGTTGCTATTGGTAACCTTAGTGTCCATAAACTTAAGATTATTTCCTAAGGTGACAGTGAAGGACGACTCTCACTGTACCTGGAGCAGATGTCAACTAGACTCACTTGGACTCTCTGGGGGTTCTCTTCACTCGATATGGTTTTGTGAAGAAACTTGTGCCAGTCTGTTTCATTAAGTAGGTTGTCGTGGTAACTGTTCCAACAGCCCTTTCTGTATTAAAATTCTACGATGTTGGATTTCATCACCAACTAGTGTTTTTAGTACAGGACGTTATTGTTTGTGTGTGGTTTGAACTCTTAGAGTTTTTAGGCATGTGATTCAGTTGTTTGTTTCTTTAGAGACTTTAGGTGGTTTTAATCATGGCTGAATTACTGAGACAATCTCGTAGACTTCAGGGGAAACCTTCTGAGTATACACCAAGCCAACTTGGAGGGCTATGAGCTCTTGTATCAGATAGTGAAAATAGAATTGGGTCACCAGAATCTGGAGAGTCATATTTAATTGTTGATCTTGATTATCAAATACAAACAACAAAGTACATTCAAGAGCCAATTTCATTTTCCGAAGTTACTGGTAGTATTTCTCCTACCAGTGGATTAGCTGAAGAACCTGAAATTTCTGAGCTTGAAACTGAACCTGCTACTCCAACTTCAGGATTTGCTTCTCCAAATTCTAGTGGTCCTGGTTCACCCAGGGTAGAAAATATCATTACCCAAAATCTTCCTTCTGGCCTCATTTCTATTGAAGAACTTGTCAGTCTGGACGAAGACGTAACTCTTCCTGAAAACCAACCAACTTTAGATCTTAGGGGGTGTGAATCAATATTCTACGGTCCTTTTAGGAGTGATGCTTGGTACGTATCATTGACAATTTTTTTAGAAAACCCGGGTCTTAGTTTTCACCACCTCAAATTCCTTTTCATCCTACACTGAGAGGTTATTATCCTCCTTTGAATATGTCGAGACGGTCATCTATGTTTTCCCAAACACTGGAAACATTTTTATATGGCCATCCTTATATTCCTTCGGGGTACCAGTCACTGACTGATACTTTTTCAAGAGCATCTCCTTAACCAATCGAACATGAGCTATCAACTGGTAATAATGGAACTCAAGCATTGAGCGTAGAAGAAATCCTTATGATATCTGGTAGTATTCCAAATCCTCAACCTCAAGGTAGTCAGTTACTGCCTGGGGGGCAACCCTAAGGTAGTCAGTTACTGCCTCGAGAGCAACCTCAAGGTAGTTAGTTACCGCCTGGGGGGCAACCTCAAGGTAGTTAATTACCGCCTGGGGGGCAACCTCAAGGTAGTCAGTTACTGCCTGGGGGACAACCTCAAGGACAATACATACCATCAGGATAGTACACACCTCAAGGTCAGCCCCAGACTCAGTACATACCTCAAGGTCAATCCCAGTTTCAATACATACCTCAAGGTCAACCCCAATTTCAGTACGTGCCTCCGGGTTATCAACCTCAAGGTTAGTACCGAACTCAATGTTTCCAACCACCTTCTGGTCAACCATTTTTACAAGGAGCTGGAAATTTACTGCTTAATTATTAGCCCTACATTCAACCCAATTATGGTCCTCCATACGCACAACCTTTTATGGGTCCATACCTCGGAATGAATATGGTGTGGGATCCATATCAAACTCAACAGACTATGCAACCTAATGTGTAGTTATCAAGTCAACCTGGACAACCTTTGGTTTCTGGTCCAACCCAGCAACCTGTCCAACCTACTGTTCAAACCTCTGCACCTGGTTTAGTTCAGCAGCTTGGGCCTAGTTCACCTCCAATTCTGCCTCAAATTGCTGCTGCAACTACCGCAGCTTCTGTTCAACATACCACACCTGTTTCTGGAGTATCGGTAGTTCCGATTTCTACTATTCCTGCATCAATGCAAAATTTTCAGGTCTCTTTACCACAGTCAGGACCTACAGTTCAAACTTTGGTCTAGATGCCTACAGGACAAGCTAGTCCAAGTACAATTGTCACAAGTCAACCACAATTCACTTATCAACGATACCAGGGACAGTACCAATTCGGTCCTAATATACAAAACCCAGTTTATTAGTATCAACCATACCCCAGTTCGGTCCAGTTAATCTTCGTTTCTCGGGAGGTTATAACATTCCTAATGCAAATCCAATTCTAGATTATCCTGGATATCCTCCTCGTGGGGCTGGTATTGTTACCCAAGGTTTTCGCGACCTTAACCGTCAGTTACCATTTATTGAAACTTTGGATTTCCCTGATTTGTCGCGCCTTATGAACGATCCGATTTACTATCTTCCATATTGGCCACCAATGCCTAATAAGTTGCCCAGTGATATCCCAAAGTTCGAGGGTAAGTCAGGAGAGGATCCGTCAAATCATGTTATGACTTATCACCTCTGGTGTGCATCTAATTCTATTATTGATGATTCGATTCGATTACATCTTTTTCAACGAAATCTAATTGGTCTTGCTGCCAAATAGTACATTGAGTTACCACAAGGCTCTTTTTATAATTTCAGTCAGTTAGCCACTTCTTTCTTAACTCATTTTCAGTTGCCTGTCAAATACGACAATGGCACGGAATTGTTAACTTCACTGAAACAATCCACATCCACATATATTTCTGATCATATTCATGAATGGTGACGTAGAAGGCGTTTGGTGAAAGTTTTTATTCCGGATCAAATTTTAGCGGAATGGTTTGTTAAATAATTATTACCTAAAATCACTGAAGATGTAGCTAAGGCGGTAGTTGTTACTGAAGAGCAAGTCATTGATCAAGCTCAGTACCTTAACCTCGTTTATACGCAGTCAGGTACTTTACATGAAAAAATCTCTGATCTTCCAAAACATGGTCAAATAACTGCAGCTCCTTCAGGGTATCATGCCGCTGATGGTATGATTGGTTCAGTTAGCACTAAAAGCAAGAATAAATCTTCAAAGAATTCTTCTCCTATTATAACTATACTAGATTCCCCGACATGAGACTCTTCCGTTGAAATTCCTGTTGATATCCATGTCGTAGAATCATCTACGGCCAAATCAAAATCCAGTGGTAAAAAGAAGGGGAAGAAGAAAAACAAAAAAAACTCAAAATAGAAAAAAGATAAAAATGAATCTATTGACGAGAAATGTAAACCTCACTATCCTTATTTCATTTGCGACGAGGATCATTTTACCAAAGGCTGCCCACATTGAGCAGAGGTTTCGAAAATCGTCAAAGGTTCTCAAACACTTGTTGTCTTGAAGGATCCTCTTCCTAATCAAGATAGTAAGATGATCAGTTCTTCCTCGAATACCTCAGAAGAACCCATTATGATGATGTCTCATGTCAAGATTGTGACGTGATCACAAGATTATGGTAGTAAAAATCTTGTTGGTGGTAAAGAAGCAAAATCTTCTAATTCAAACCCATAAACTATAACTCCTCCTCGTTCTGATCCGCTACAGATCGAGAAACCAAACCCCGACTTAGTAAATCAAACCACCTGCTAAAGGTATACTTCAGAAATTAGCTTTCAATCCACATGCGAGAGCTGCTCAGAATTATAACATTGTTGAAGATTTAGCTATTTCCCCTTCAGCAATGTCATCTTTGGAAGTGCTGCAATCATGCCCAACACAACGTAAATTACTATTGTCTCCTATAAGAGTTGTTGATATTCAGGATTTGAACCTAATAATCTTTGATTTAGATAATAGTACACCCCGCCTACCTCATCAAATGGCTTTCCAGATTCCATTGTTAGTAAAACGCAGACCTTGCTTTCGGACTGTGATTGATGAGGGAGCTTCTACATGTATTATGTTGATCCAGTGTTGGAGATCACTTGGTTCTCCCACACTCAATCAGTCTCCAATGATTCTAAAGGCTTTTGATGGCTGAGGGTTCTATCCTTTTGGTATTTTTTAGGATTTACCTATAGGGGTCGAAGGGAAAACCGTAAACCTAGATGTAGAAGTGGATGATGCCCCTCTAGATTACAACCTTCTCTTGGGTCACAGTTGATCTTACGCTATGACTGCTATTGTTTCATTGGTCTTTCAGCTTATCAAGTTTCCTCATAACGGAAAGATCGTTACGATAGACCAGCTGACTTATTTCTCATCCGACCCAACCTCCTCAAATAGTATTAAGCATGTCGGTAAAACAACTATCCCTTACAAGGATGTTGGGGTAGGTTTGATTAAAGATTCTGGTTTACTAGGAACTTTTTCCTTCCCTTCTCCTAACGTATCATCTTCTATTGCAACTATTCATATGATTTCATCGAACACTATTGCTTTTGATGATCCTTGGATCGTACCTTCCAATTCTGAGGTGGATTCATTTGATGGCACGATGCCTTTGAGTCCTGTTGAAATTGCATATCAGGCTGTACAGTCATTTTCTGAGTCTTGTTCAACCGAAACTGATCCAATGAATGTGGTCCATGGGGAATCACTTTTGATATCAACCTCAGCTTCAAAAACATTTTCTGATCCTGTTCATATTGATGAGCAGATTCGTGAACTTTTATTTGTTGATGATTTACCATGGGAAGATCTTCATCATCGATCTTCATTTTTACCTGAGCTTGATCATTTTGAAAATGATTTTTCATCTATTTTTACTACTGACTATGTCAAATAACCACAAAATCCATTGCAAAATCCTGATTCTGAGTTAAATTTGGGAAATATCTCTCGAACGGTTCCTATTGACATTTTAGTTAAACCGAGAATTATTGAAAACATTCATATAGCTGCTTCCAGTACGGACGATGAAATCCAAACTTATAAAGCCATATTTCAAGAATTTCGCGACGTGTTTGCCTGGTCATATGAAAAAATGCCAGGAATTGATCCTTCAATTGATGTCCATGAAATTAAAACTTACCCAGATGCTAAACCTGTCTGGCAACATTTGCGTTAGATACATCCAAGAAAAGCCATTGCTCTTAAAGCTGAAGTTGAGAAATTACTTCCTGCGGGTTTCATTTATCCAATTCCTTTAACAGATTGGGTATCGAATATTGTTCCTGTTAACAAAGCAAGGAATGATAAGAATATGTATCGATTATAGGGATATTAATCAAGCTTGTTCTAAAGACAATTATCCAACCCAAAATATCAATAAAATTATTGATGATTGTGCCAGCAGTGAAATGTTCTCCTTTATGGATGGCTTTTCCAGTTACAATCAAATCAACATACTCCCTGTTGATCAACCTAAAACGGTTTTCATTTCTCCATGGGGGATATTTACTTATTGCAAATTACCTTTTGGATTGAAGAACGCTGGAGCAACTTTTCAAAGGGCTATGTCTTACGCATTTCATTACATCAAGCACATTGTGCAGCCTTATCTCAATTATTTACCTGCCCATTCATTACGTAGAGCTGATCATCTCACTCATTTACGAGCTATCTTTATGAGATTTAGGCATTATAAAATTAGGCTGAATCCACACAAATGTGTATTCTGTGTATAAATGAGTTGTTTACTGGGACTTGTCATTTTAAAAGCTAGCATTCGTGTCGATCCCTCGAAGGTTGAAGTTATTGTCAATCTACCTCCTCCTTCGACTCTTTGCCAACTCGAAAGTTTGCAAGGGAAAACAAACTTTTTAAGTCGTTTCATTCCTAAATACGCCGAGATAAAAAAAGGTTTTACTAGGTTGTTGAAACAGAATACTCCATTCCTTTGGGATGAGATAGCAGACAAATATTTTGATGCACTTAAACACACATTGACCCATGCACCATTACTGCATCCTCCCAATTACAACCAGGATTACTTTTTGTATCTCGCCGCCTCCCATTCCACCATTGGGATGGTTTTAGTTCAGGAAGATGAATTCAACAATGAACATGTGATTTACTATCTTAGTCGAACTCTGAATCCGACTGAGCTTAAATATTCGCATGTGGAGAAATTGGCCTTGGCAGCTGTTCAAGTTGTCCAAAGATTTCATCACTACATCTTATTATGCAAAACCATGGTAATTTCTTACTATAACCCTATGATGTATATCTTGACCAAACAATTGCTAGGGGGCAAGTATTCCAAATGGATAGTTATCCTCCAGGAATTTGACTTGGAATTTGAAAAATCCAAGGCAAAGAAATCTTTGGTTTTTGCTAAACTGATGTGTGATCTCCCGTGTACTGATACTGAAACTGTGGTGGAAGAGCCCATTGCAGACGAATCCTTGTTTCTTATCAGTAATCTTGATCCATGGTATGGAGATATTATCGTTTATCTCCAAACCCAATATTTTCGGCCCAAAATATCGTGATCTCGGCAACGGAAAATACATTTCCAGTCCCAAAAATATAATATTATTGGTGATACACACTATCGTCGTGGGGCAGATTCTGCTTTCCAATGTTGTCTAACTCATGAAGAAGCTGAAAAGGTTCTAAATGACTGTCACTCTGGAGCATGTGGTGGTCATATGTCTGGGTATGCCATAGCCCAAAAGATATTGCACATTGGTTATTCCTGGTCATCCTTATTCAAAGATTGTATCTATGCAGTCCAGAAATGCCACAATTGTCAAATTTTTTATCGTAAGATGCGTGCTCCACCTGCTCCTCTCCACCCTATAATTGCTATCGATCCTTTTGCAAAGTGGGTTATTGACTTTATTACATGTAACCCTCACTCGGCTGGGGGGCATGTGTATATCATCCTAGCGGTAGATTATTTTACTAAGTGGGCCGAGGTGATGCCTACATTTTCGGCAGATGGCAAAACTGCTGCAACTTTCGTATTCAATCATATAATTGCTAGATTCAGTGTTCCTCAAGCTATTATTACTGATCATGGAAGTCACTTTCGAAACATCATGATGACTGAACTGACAGATCAACTTGGCCTACGTCACGATAGTTCTACTCCATATTACCCATAGGCTAATGGTCTGGTTGAAGCTATCAATAAAGGTTTAGTCACTATGATTCAACGAATCATTGGTATTCATAAGTCGATTGGCATAACATGCTATTTTCGGCACTTTGGGCATATCGAACCTCAGTGAAAACGTCAACTGGTTTCACTCCTTTTCAACTGGTTTATGCTTTGGAAGTAGTGTTACCTATTGAATGCAAAATTCCATCATTACAATTAGCCATAGAATTACTCCCAGCCACATCTGAAGAGGAGAAACGTTTTTTGTACTTAGCTCAGCTAGATGAGAATCGACGCAATGCTGCAATAGCAATCGAGACTCATGCGAAACGAATAAAAGCTCAGTACGACCGAAATGTTACACCTCGTAATTTTTCAGAAGGAGATCTAGTTTTACTATATGATCAAGAAAACGATAAGCTAGGGACTGGAAAATTTGTACCTATGTGGCATGGTCCTTATATTGTTAAGCGAAAGATGGCAAAATGAGCCTATGAATTCGTATATTTTTACGGTGTCTCTTTGGGTAAACCCAGAAATGGGCTTTATCTGAAGAGATATTATGCTTAAATTTCGGTGTGGAGATTTTTGTTAGATTAGTTTCTTTATAGCTGGTGTGTTTTAGATTAGAAAAGTGTGCCTATTTTAGAGAGTGTTGTTATCACTATTCTTGCTTATCTTGATTTTACTCTTGATATTGCAGATGTCGACGTCTCTTCAAACATACATTGGTTTTGCTAATGGTGCTTGTCGTAGTACATGGAACATTTCTTTCGCAGCATGGGTTATCTATTCACCCTCTGATGAGTTAGTATCTATGCATGGGGTAAGCCTTGGTCAAACAACGAATAACATTGCAGAGTATAGTGCAGTGATTGAGTTATTATCTGAATCCATCTCATTTGGGATTCGGAGTTTGATTGTTAAGTTAGATTCTAAACTCATTGTATTACAGCTTAACAGGGTTTATGCCATTAGAAATCTAGTGTTATTAAGATTATTTTTTAGAGTTCGTCTCTTGGAGCGTGAATTTGATTACATTAAACATCAGCATATTCCAATACATTTAAATACATTAGTAGATGCAGTTGCTTCTCGTATGATAAATAGACATTTGCAATAATCAAAACAGTAAATTTAAAAACATTCAATAACATGTTACACAAGATAGCTGATAATAATGACATATCATAGCATAGAAGAAGTGTGTCAAAATATACATCGTCTTCAATCATAGGTTGAAAAACACCTTATGATCGGCAAAAATGATAGTACAAAAAGACAAAAATGTCATGTGAGTCTACAAAAGCGATCATCCTATCCCCGGTGATGATCACGATAAGAAACCACTGCTCGAGACACCCTACAAAGGAACCTCCTAAAAGGTCCGGGGACCCCAATCACATATCGTTGTAACCTAAGTGGAATATCATCTATGCCAGTCTCTGGAATATCTGCTGCTAAACGCTCTAGATGATTCTCCAAATCGGTCAGGATCTCTCTAGATTGGTCCTGTGGGGCAGGTACTGCTGCAGCTGGGTGTCTCCTCTTGTAAGGCTAGAGAGAGGCTGGTCGTCATGGACCCACATCTGCATTTAAAAAAAATTATTGTCAGTTTTGGACAATTTAAAAAAAAAAAATAGTTAAAACTTAGAAAGTGTTGAAAATGATTTTACCTGAATCATCCCACTGCTCTCCAGGTGGAAGAATCATGTCTGGGTCACAACGATAATCCATCCCGGCATATGGAAAATCCTAAATCACAAAAAGTTGGTTGCTCAACCAACGAAAATACTTAGGTGCAAAGCGAACAACCTCTGAACCCTCCTCAGGGTGATGGGCCATCAAAGCAACCCAACGCATTATCCTAGGCTCTCGAGGAAGACCAGCCTCAACAGAAAGCTGCTATGGGACTAGCATAGGGATCCTCTGTAGACCAAAGCTCACAACAATGAAACCATATCCAAAGTTTTTCAGTTGTCCGTTCTTTGCTCTGGTTAGTTGGCCTTTTACATTTGCCAACACAGCCTTACACTAGTTGAATATGGTACATCGATAACAGTCTACAACCATCTGCATTTGGGATCAGTAGCTACATGCAATGCTGCACTCCCGCATAGTCTGGTGACAATAAATGCAATAACCTTAAGTTAAAGACGATCGATAGTTTTAATATCTATCTGTTTGTCCTTTGTTTGATCACTGCAAAACTCCAATCGGAGACTAGCGACAGACTAGCCACCTGGACTAGTCCCGAAAAGAGATAATCATTCACCTCTCTTGGGAAAACCAGTCAAAAAATATGTGTCCTCTAGCTCGATTTTGAGCCGATGGCCACCAATCACAAAACACTGGTCCTGTATGTTCCACCTATCTACCAGCCATTGCAAAAAGTCTACTTGGGCCCTCATACCTGGTATGGCCCAGAGCTTAAACAGTCTGCATACTTTCAATGCATTCAATGTGGGTGGATGATTTATTGCGGCAAGATCCACATCCTCATGCTCGCGTTCCCACCAAATAAGCATTTTGAGTGTCTTATAATGCAAAAAAGGCATATTAGAACAATTTTGTTTGGAACATTTTGGGCAAAAATGGAGAAAAATCAATTTTAAAATTCATTTTCGCGGAGCCCGCACCCACTACTTATAGATAGTGCGTAGGTTCGCACGGGCTGTAAGCAATAGGTGTGAACCCATGACTTCATTCTTTGTAGAAAAAGTCGAGGTCCGCAGGGGCTACGTGTTGCACCTGCAGACCCTCGCGAGCGAATTTCTAAACTAATTTTTCCCTTAAAAATCAAAATGAAAGCCTTAAAATGAAATGTAAATGGTTGAAATGCAAGATAAGGATGATGTGGATTTCCTGGAGCTGATTATTTTCGATTCCAACCGACGGATTTTCCGCAATCTTCACAGGAAGTTTCTTACCCAAAAGCTCTTACTTCTCACTCTGAAATCAAAATGGTAAAAATAAATTTACAAAAGCCCTTTTTATAAGAATTTTTGAATAAATGAATTTTTAATTTATTTATTTTTCACTTTAAAAAGGTAACTTTTTGATACATTTTATTTATCTTAAACTGGTATGAGTAATGTTTTTAGTTTTTGTGCAGAATATTGGATTTTTCGAGAAAATTGATCATTTTCAACAAAGAGCATACCATTCTCACTTTTTCAGACTCTTCCAAAATTTACAAAAAAACGAAATGTTGGAGTCCTCTTTAAGCTCTTTTCTGACTCGTAAAACATGAAAAGATTACCGAGTTTTTCCCCTTTTAAACTCGTTAAATGGAATTAAAAGGGAGGTCCACTTACAGCTCTTTTCTGACCGTATAAACATGAAAAGATCGCCGGACGTTTGTCGTTTCAAGTTCGATATTGGTTATAAAATGATGTGTCTTCGATCACTTTTTTACTTTTTCAAATCGGGGCCACTAATTATGAAAAGTACTCCTTGATCGTAATGGTCAAGCGGTTCTCTCAAGTATTATTTTATAGTTTTTGGGGCTTGAGGAACACAAATTTATGAAAAAGGACCTCCATGGAGTTTTCTTAAGTTTTGCTTCTGACTCCCTAAAATTGAAAAACATCAAGTTTTTCCTATACTGGACTCGTTAAAATTTAACAGTAACGGGCCTGTTCAATTTTAAAAAGGAACGAACCACTCCTTCTTAGGGTTTGAATTTTTAAACTAAGTTGGACTCATCCGAAGGATAAGCTTATAAACAAGAAAATGTTATCCTCCTCAAGCTTGTCAAAAATAAATAGGTACTTGCCAGAAATGGTGGGGGAAAAGAGAGAAAAATGAACCTGTTTGTTACACTTTATGTTTTAGAAAAGCCGTTAACCACTCTTGAACACGACACTTTTGTTCACCTGGGTTGGGAAATCCTTTGCCTAACAGTTAATCAAACCATATTGAAAGTCTTTAGCCGGTCAAACCATCTACAGTGTCGTTATGTGTTCAAGAGGTCAGTTCAAATAAACCATTCATCTGCAAAATATCCGTCATCCACTTTGACCATCCTTGAGTCAGTCCTTGCCAATATATTTCTTCAAAACTTGATCTATGATTTCATGCTGTGGGCTTACCTACGACAGATCACTTTCTATCGACTTCAGCTCATTATCTAGAAAGATGATCTAGAAATCATCAATACCTTGAAATCTACATGCCCTAATGGCAGGTTTCTCGCCTTCGACAATAGGTTGCATCATTGACCTTCGATCAAAGGATTCTATGACATGTTCAACATCAGCTCATTTATTCACATTTCATGGATTGTACTGAATACCTTGGGAGCCATTGAAATTACTGGTGGTTTCTCTCACACTTGTTAATAGTTCACATCATTGACTGGTAATCAAGTGGTTTCTACCATGTTCGACTTCGACACATTCATTCACATGGATGAATCGTACTAGTTCGGAGTAAAATCAAGACCCTGGTCTGTTTCTACCTCCATGCTGTGAGGATTTTGTTATTCATTATAGAGTGGACTTTCATAAATAGATGGCTGCGCCCATACTGTGTCTACATATGTCTATCTCTTGATGTATTACAAATAATTATCATTATTAGAACATTTAGTCAGTTTTTAGTCAGTTTTGATCTGATAATGGAGCTACCTCAGCAATGATATGTTCAAAATATATATATTTGCATTGAATGTTTTACAGGTTTCGACTGGGTGCCCCACAGATGATCCTGAAATGATAAAGTACTTCACTCTTCATAGATGACAAACTTATCTTATCTATTACAGCTTCGACTTTAGGGGCAATCTGGTTGCACAAAAATTGTCACCTTGACATTCTGCAATCTGGTGAGTCCTTACCACTCATACTTTCTCCCTTTGCGTTATTAGCCTCAATTCTCATTATCAAGCCTTGAAATAAGAGAAAGCCCTCAAAAGTCTCTAAAACTCTGGTTCCGCACTTTCTCTTTGCATTACCTGCGGTCCCGCACCTAATGGTCATGGCTCCTGTGCACCTGACCACTCTGTCTCTGTGTTATGGGTGCAAACCCTTGTAAAAGTTAAAAGGTGCGAGTATATTCTAAAAAACTCACTTATAGTCATTTCTAGAAGCTTCTGGAAGGAATCTTGAGGTGGCAAGTTTTCTCCCTTAAGGTTCATGCATCCCATACCTTAAGGAGCTAACCCCTTGATGTGAGGAGCTTATCCCTTTGAAGGAGGACTCTATCCCTTCATGGGTGGACCTGTAACCTCCTCCTCTACACTATAAAATGAAGCATTGGGCTGGTTACTGGAGAGGTTGAAAGCTGAATATTTTTTAGGTGAAATGCTGCTAGAACTTAGTCTTGTTAGTTGAGTTTTTATGAGGGTAGATTACATACCTATAAGATCTCATTTGGAGGAGTGCAAGGCTTGTCAAAGTAAAGGAAATTCATGTTTCAAACCCCAGGAAGAGCTTGTTCAACATCAAGGCTGAAAAGGTTGTAAGGTTCTTCTACTTCAAAGGTAATACAAATAAGTTTGTTTTTCTCAATAAGCTGTTGATGTATGGTTTATTTTATGGATTCCTTGATCATCATAATCGACATGATTTATGATATTAGCTATGCAGGTGCTACTTGATGTTTTATTGTTTCTGATTGCAGGTTCTCAAAAGGAAACTCTTTCGAACGGTTGAAGGATGGCTGCTACAAACTAGCGTTGGACTTAAGGTAGGGTCTTAACACCTCTATAGTTTTTATTTATGAATCGCATATCTTTAGAGAAAGATAGATTTGTTTGTTTGTTTGTTGCTAGACTATCTTCTCATACTAGGGATATCGGTCTTGTCCACAAGATCGATTTATCCAGCCAACAAATTGGTGATTCCACTGGGGAACTCAATTTGGTTTTTGGTTTTCCTTTGTCTTTGACTTGAGAAACCTGTTTTCATTTCTGGTTTTTGATTGATGTATGTTGGCTTGGGTAGTTTTTAGAATCTGGATTATTTTTTGTTTTTTTCGAAATTTTCAGGGGACCACACTTTCTTTTTACAGACAGTGCGGGCATCTCGACACTTTTCCTTTAGTACACAGAGCGGTACTACACCTGGTTCTTTTGGAAGCCTGCAGACCCTATAATTTTTTTTTTGAAAAACCTAAATTTTTTTCTTCCAGTTAAGTTTAGGTTTCATTTAAGGTCTTTAGTGTCTACCCAGATCTGCATTTGTCTTGTCAAAAAATTTTTGTGAGTGAGTTCCGATGGTATTTTTGTTTTAGATGATTTTCGAGAAGTTTTGCATGCCTGGAGTGGTTTTCACTTGGTATTTGTAGTGACTCAAACATCAGAAGCATGAGAAACCTTAGATTACCCTAGTGTCTTTTCGTCTTCTTGATGAGTCTAACTTGGTTGTGAAATCTATCCTTTGCGAGAAACAGATTTACTTTTCTCCTTGCAAATCTTTGAACGAGCTTTGTCATAAGTTTTGAATTTCATTTTTATAAAAGAAAACATATATGGGTGTTTTTTGATTGATTTTTCATTCTAAATGAATGAATCCTTAGTTTACTGAACAACTAAGTAAAACTTCCTCAAAAAGAATTGAAGCTTTTATACAATTAGGTTTTAGAAGTTTTTAGATCTCAAAGATTAGTTTTTGTAGTTTTGAGTGTTTTCTAGAACTTGTAGATCTCTTTTGAAGAAATTGTTTTTTGTAGTTTCGAGTTTTGAAAAAGGAAAGGGATTTATTGTGAGCATAATTAGTAGTCTCTTTTTGTGTTCTTATTGAAAAAGACAAAAAGATTTTCTCAAAGAATTGCATTATCAAACTCTTTCTTTTAGCTAGATTTTCATTGAAAGAAAAACGAGTTGTTTATTGTTTTAGGTGCATTTTTTAGTGTTTTTGGAGTCGAGTCTTCACACCATCAAAGTTTCATTTCCATACCTATTGATTTAAAGAACAACCCATAAAAGAAATGCTTAATTAAAATTGATCTAGTAATCTTTTTTATTTCTAGGGCTCTTATCACCAATATAGCTTCGGCTAGTATCTTGGAGTAGGGAGTAATTAACTCTCCAAGATAGTTAAAACAAACAAGTAGCTATATCTTGTTGTAGGAAATAAATCCAATTGTAATTGATACATTCTGGGAATATTTTCTTAAAGGAGTTAATCACGAGATCGTGTCTGAACCTTTGAGACAATCAAGTATGTTTCATTGGGAAAGATAGAAAATTTGCACATATTATAAACGGTAAACCTCGGATTAACCATTGTCGAGGAGCCTGGGGTCACTTGTTGGTAAACCTCAGATTGATCATGTCAAGGAACCTTCAAGGGGATTGAGCTTTGTTACTCTGCCCTTGTGCGTATATCAGATCGTAGACTATTCCCCCAGTTGTATTTGTTGCTATTGGTAACCTTAATGTCCATAAAATTAAGATTATTTCCTAAGGTGATAGTGAAGGATGGGTCTCACTGTACCTGGAGCAGACATCGACTAGACTCACTTGGACTCTCTAGGGGGTTCTCTTCACTTGAGATGGTTTTGTGAAGAAACTTGTGCCAGTCTGTTTCATTAAGCAGGTTGTCGGGGTAACTGTTCCAACCACCCTTTCTGTATTAAAATTCTACGATGTTGGATTTCATCACCAACTAGTGTTTTTAGTACGGGAAGTTACTATTTTTGTGTGGTTTGAACTCTTAGATTTTTTAGGCATGTGATGTAGTATTCTCCCTCTTAATGCCAGCCTCTTTACAAAAGTCATGAAACTCGTTAGATTCATATTCAGTCCCGTTATCAGTCCTTAAGACCTTGATCTTCTTTTCGATTCGATTCTCGATCAAGGCTTTGAAGTGTCGAAACCAAGAGAAGACTTCATCCTTCTTTTTCAAGAAGTATATCCATGTCTTTCGAGAATAGTCATCTGTAAAAGTAAGGTAATATGAATATCCTCCCAAGGAGTTCACAGGCATTATACCAGATATGTCTGAGTGAACCAACTCTAATATATCGCAGGTCTTGCTTTGGCTTGAGGGGAATGGTCCCCTTTCGAGCTTTCCTTTGGCACATCCCGGACATACACCTTCTTTCTCTACTCGGAATTCGGGCATCCCTGTCACCATTTGTCATACATTAGGTAGAGATTTATAATGAATGTGGGCAAACCTCCGATGCCAAAGTTCAGACTTAAGAGATGTGTCACAAGACATGACACCTAGTGGACTTCCACTGACCTGATATAATGAATCAACATGAAACACAAGATTAAAGCAATCTTTAACATTGTTTTTCCATACACATACCTTGCCATTGCTGAAGGTCACCTTGTAGCCTTTGTCTTCCATTGTTGAGATGGACACCAGGTTCTTTTTTAGATCAGGTACATATAATACATCCTGTAGGTGGATTGTATTACCTTGATTCAATTTAAGAGAGACATTGCCTACACCTTTCACGGGATATTTCATATTATCTCCAAGGATAATTTCCAGGTTGGTTTCTTTCTCTATCAGATTATGGAGAAATTATTTGTAACTAGTGAAGTGCCTTGAGGCACCACTATCAATAAGCCAATTTCCCAGTGAGTCTAGAGGAGTAGAGGTAGATAGAGCAGCTGGTAGATAATATTCATCCTGCTTATTGTCAACAGTGTTAGATTCATACCTAGCATTTCTTGCCTTCTTGAATGGTTGTCCTCTTCCTTGATTCCCAACACTCCTTTCATCTATGCTATTAGATTTTCCATTCCTTTGATTGCCATGAGAGGGATTTTGATCATCATACTAGTGAGAGTTCCTTCTATCAGGGCATTCCCTTGCACAGTGACTTGCTTTATCGCAAATGTAACGTCGTCCTTTTCTTCCACCCTTAGGTCCAGCCTTTCTTTTTGATTTAGACCTAGAATTATTTCTTTTCTTAGCATGAGAAGGAAAGGCAGAAGGAGGACCTTTACGCATGGGCATTTCTTGCTCTTCTATCCTTATTTCTTCTTGAATGCATCTTGCCATTAATTCCTCGAAACTAGGAATTATGTTATTATTGAGAAGAGTAGTCCTAAACACATACCATTCAGATGGTAATCCTCCAAGGGTTGAGAGTGCTATTTCCCTATCAGTAATAATTTCTCCAATATTTAGGAGATCATTCTTGATCTCGATGATTCTTAAGAAATATGCTTGCATGCTCTTATCTTTGCCCTTCTTAATTTCCTTCAGCTTATTTCTAAGAAACAAAAATTGATTTGCATCATTAACTTTAAATAAACTCACTAGTCTATCATAGATTTCCTTGGAGGTGTTCAGGTCGGAGATGTAGGCCACTAAGTGCTTGTTGATAAAGTCTTGGATGATATTCTTTGTTTCGACTTCACCAGTTTTCCATTTGTTCCTGGTAGCAACGGGTGCATTTGATGGAGGCCCAACAATATTGCCTCTCACATGGTCCAACACACCCTGATCTTCTAAAGTCAGATCGAGAGACATCTTCCATCCATGATAGTCAGACTTCTCATGGAGCTTGTCTTCAGCAGGGAAGAGTGTTGAGGACCCCATAGTTCTTTTAGGATAGCCTGGCCAATCTTCTCTTCAGTGATT
Source organism: Pinus taeda (assembly GCA_000404065.3). Classification (NCBI taxonomy): domain Eukaryota; kingdom Viridiplantae; phylum Streptophyta; class Pinopsida; order Pinales; family Pinaceae; genus Pinus; species Pinus taeda. The sequence goes on along the minus strand of APFE030078098.1, from coordinate 246,132 downwards.
GCTCTTGCTCTTTCTTGGGCTTTGTCTTCACCTCAGCTCTGATACCATGTTAAGTTATGGTATGTTCTATGCTTAGAGAAATTTACTTATTTTATTATTATTATCCATATATTCCATTACCAAGATGGACACCAGGTTATTTTTGAGATCAGGTACATATAATACATCCTGTAGGTAGATTGTATTACCTTGATTCAATTTAAGAGAGACATTACCTACACCTTTCACAAGATATTTCATATTATCTCCAAGAACAATTTTCAGGTTGGTTTCTTTCTCTATCAGATTATGGAGAACTTCTTTGTAACCAATGAAGTGCCTTGAGGCACCACTATCAATAATCCAATTTCCCAGTGAGTCTAGAGGAGCAGAGGTAGATAGAGTAGCTCGTAGATAATATTCATCCTGCTTATTGTCAATAGTGTTAGATTCATACCTGGAATTTCTTGCCTTCTTGAATGGTTGTCCTCTTCCTTTATTCCCAGCACTCCTTTTACCTCTGCTATTAGATTTTCCATTCCTTTGATTGCCATGAGAGGGATTTTGATCGTCGTACTGGTGAGAGTTCCTTCTATCAGGGAATTCCCTTGCATAGTGACTTGCTTTATCGCAAATGTAACATCGTTCTTTTCTTCCACCCTTAGGTCCAACCTTTCTTTTTGATTTAGTCCCGGAATTATTTATTTTCTTAGCATGAGAAGAAAAGGCAATAGGAGGACCTTTAGGCATGGGAATTTCTTGCTCTTCTATCCTTGTTTCTTCTTGAATGCATCTTGCCATTAATTCTTCGAAACTAGGAATTATGTTATTGTTGAGAAGAGTAGTCCTGAACACATACCATTCAGATGGTAATCCTCCAAGGGTTGAGAGTCCCATTTCCCTATCAGTAATAATTTCTCCAATAGATAGGAGATCATTCGGTGATTCTTAAGAAATATGCTCAAATGCTCTCATCTTTTCCCTTCTTAATTTCCTTCAGCTTATTTCTAAGAAACAAAACTTGATTGCATCATTTACTTTAAATAAACTCAGCAGTCTATCATAGATTTCCTTGGAGGTGTTTAGGTCGGAGATGTAGGCCACCAAGCGCTTGTCGATAGAGTCTCGGATGATCTTATTTGTTTTGACTTCACCAGTTTTCCATTTGTTCCTAGCAGTAGTGGGTGAATTTGATGGAGGCTCAACAATAATGCTTCTCACATGGTCCAACATAGCCTGATCTTCTAAAGTCAGATCGAGAGACATCTTCCATCCATGATAGTCAGATTTCTCATGGAGATTGTCTTCGGTAGGGAAGAGTGTTGAGGACCCCATAGTTCTTTTAGGATAGCACGGCCAATCTTCTATTCGGTGATTGATCTTACTCTTGCTCAGGATTTGTCTTCACCTCAGCTCTGATACCATGTTAAGTTATGGTATGTTCTATGCTTAGAGAAGTTATTATTATTATCCACAGATTAGCAATCACATGTACATTAAGTAAAGTGTAGATAGAACATTAAATGATCGACAGAAAACAAGCCAAGACAAGAGACACAAGATGTGGCGGCTAGCCAGGGACAAACCCCAATATGGGGAAACCCTTTGATCAAATCTTCTTTTATCTTCAATAATCAAGCAGAGAGAAATAGTACATAAATCTAATTTACATCAGCAACACCAGACCCTATATCAACCCTAAACTAGGGCAGACAATATCTTAAAAATTGACTGTCAGATCGGCTTGATTCCTTCACCAAAAAATGCGGCCTTCCAAAGAGAGTTAGGTTCACCTACAGTGTAGTTTTGAGAGGGAGACTGATGGTCAACGCTGGTCAAACTTTCGATCTGCAATTGCAGCCCTAAATCTGCGTCCTTCCTTCCACACGTGTGAGAGAAGAGTCTCTTTCTGCGCAGTAGGAGAAGAGCCTCTTTTATGCGCAGGAGAGAGAGAGAGAGAGATGTGATGAGATGTGTGTGTCCAAATGAGCAAAAGACCTCTTGTATTTATACAGAAATGTTGATGATGAATAGATGCGTCTGTTGGGCTTCTGAGCCTACATGAGTTGCTAGTCGGCTTGATAATTATTCTATAATCAAAATAAATTCATATCTCCATTAATACTTATCGGAATCTGACAATCTTTAGATCAATCCTACACCTCTCGATGAGAGGAATCTAATAAAAATATTATCAACCATGAATAAGATGACCCACATGGAGTTTGGCCCTAGTTTCCAGTTTTAACATGCTCCCACCTCAACTTTCCCTCTGCATTAGGGTTACCACAATCTTATTCCTTCATTGTCATTTGATATATATTGTCTTTTTCAGTTGTGCAGTATTCTTCTTTGACTGGTTCTGTATATCTTACTCCTTTTGATGGATCTAAGGGAACAATTGCTCTCATATTGTTTTCTTCAAATATCAATTGTCTCTTCTTCAGATTAATTATGGCCATATTGTCAAATGACCAGTTACTTCAAAGAAATGTAGGATAAGGGTTACCATCATTGATGATCTTCATTACTTCAAAATCAGCAGTAGTGTGAACTCTTTCAATATCCAATGAGACACCTAGTATTCTTCCTAGAGGGAAGATCTTTTGTTGATTTTCCATCCTTAACTGAATAGGCGACGACTGTAGTTTTGGCTTACCCATTAATTCCCATGTCTGCTTCCTCAAAACATAAGCATCAGATCCCAAATCGAGAATAATTTGATCCATATCATACTCTCCTATCTGTACACTAAGCCTCATCTCTCTTCTGGTTCTCTTTTGTTGATGCAAATTATTGACTGCACGCATCTCACTTCATGGTGTTTCCTTGGATGTGCGTGAATATATCAATTCCTGAAGCCCTTTTAAACCTTTTTATCTCTTAGCAACTTCATACAAGTTTGCAGAAAAAACTTTAAAATACCTACATGATTTTCTGAATCTTGGTCTTGTGTCGAAGCTCGATCACGTGTCGGAGCTTAGTCCTATGTTGAAGTTGATGACACGTCACAATTACTTTTTTGATTAGGCTTTGGCTATGCACTAGAGGTCAAAGCTCCAACATCCATAAAAATTATCTTTGCTTCCATAAATACTTATTTTTATTTCTGAATATAAAAAACAAGAACTTTTTGAGCAATCTTTCTAACCCATGCACTTTCAGATTCTTTCTTTTCATCCACTTTATCACTACTCGTCGCAGCTCCACTTCTAGTGACAATACTAATTTGAGGTTCGTCGATCCTCCTTTCAACAGTCTTCATTTGAATATTCTGTGTATGTTGTTGATTCCTTTTTTCTTGCATATTCACCATAAGTACAGGAAATTTTTCAATTACATGGTCAAAGGATTTATAGTACCTACTTGTCGTTGTGGGATTTTCGCAGTCTCTTGAAAAATGACCTAGCTGGCCACAGTTATAGTAAATGATTTGTCCACATTCTCAACCAGCTCCACCAGCTCGACCTCTTCCTTGGTAACCTTCTTGACCACCATGTTGTCCATTTCCCTTATGTTCATGCTCTTCTGCTTGCATTCTATAAGCATCAACACCGTGCTCCATCATTAGTTCATAAGCCTGACAATTATTTTCATTGTGTCCTACTAATTTACGTAATTTTCAATACATATGCCTAAAAGTATGTACATATTTTTGTAAAAAGTAACACCCTTCTGAACGGTGTTGGCCTCTAGTATTACATATTTCACACCACAAGCACGATCATGCATTCAAGGGATTTGGTGCCCCACCTACCATGTAATTATTGAAGATAGGGCACTTTTCTTTAGAAGGGCCCTTCAATCAGCACTTCATACACCAAACTTCTTCTCTAACTTCTTTTCTTTTCTTGATGTCTTGTATATGTAGGGTTAAGTTCACCAACTGATTTTGAATCTGTTGCATGCTTGCATTAGTATCTCCTATAGGCAAAGCTTCCAATTTCATCATAGTCTGTAGAGCTTCAACTTGACTTTCTATCTTTTGTTGCATCAATGAAAATATGATATGTGGTAGTAGTACAACTATAAACCATTCTTGATGTTGATGTGGAGCTACATCGAAGCTTACTTGACCCAATAAACCTTAAATCTCTGATCAAACTCCCAACCAGACTTAGTAGGTTTCTGTTTGATCTCTTAAACTCCCAACCAGACTTAGTAGGTTTCTGTTTGATCTCTTTCAACTCGGTGACACACTGCAACTCAGACTTCGGCTTCTTAAACTATCTTATCAGTGTTGTTTTAATATCTGCAAATGTTCTGTTCTAATTATTTGAATAATTCATATACCATGTCAATACTCTATCCCAGAGAGTTGTAATGAGATACACTTTCTTTATATTCTCATCGTTGATCTACTTCGTTGTCCATACAACTTCACATAAAACCAAAAATGTTTCGTCTCCTCCAATCTAGTTCCTTTGAAAATAGGTAGCTTAATATCGTCAACCATAATTCTTCTTGGAGGGGGAGGGGGATGAGTAAGGGGAGGTGATGGGGGGTTGGAGGGGTTGGGGGAGGGGGAAAGCCAGAAAAAACCTGGCTATTACTAGATTTTGGCATTTACGAACTCTCACGTTGGGAGGGTGAATACTGCAAAGTTACCTGGGGTTATCAAGGTGGCTTTCTTCTCTTTCACTTTCAGATCCACTCAAAATAAGGTTATAATTAATCTCTACAAAGTTCTTCAGGTCTTGTCCACAAGATCTCTTTCTGGTATCTACTCTATATCTCTTTCCACTTTGTGTTACTTCGATCTCTTTCTTAGATTTATTCTCTCTTCCTCCAAACATAAGTAAACTAGCAATCTAATTGCATCTGTAAAAATCCCTTTTCACACAGAAGCATCTTAATCCAAAGTTTTAGAGATTTTAAATACTTACCTCGCAGTCCTTTGAAGAATCCTCATTCTGCTTCACTGTAGGAAAAATTTGAGTCTACAATGAACTCAATAATGAATCCTCCCAAGATGTTATGAATCCATAAATCGACAACCCTTGAAATCCTATTGTTAGAGCTCTTGAGTCGTTGTATCAGTTTAGGAGTCCATACTGTATGTTCTTCATCCTTAAAACAATTCTTCCTTTCGATCAACCTTAATATCCACTTGTACATATCAACATGAAAAGAAGAAAATAAAATATCATATTGATCTGTAAAAATATACTTCTGTAACCAAGCTTCGGATGTCAGACAAGGGTTTATTTTTTCTTGATCCGCAAATTCTCACTCTTTCAGGTCTATCCAATCTTGAATCTCCTTCTTCGATGGGTACCACATCCACATATCCCTCAAACATATCCCAATCCTGACAACGAAACCATTTCTTGGCTTGATTTTGGCTAACCCAGGTTCAATATATAGTGTGCACCAAAAAAACCCTTGATCAATGGCCCTTTCGGCAGCAACCTGCAAGCAAATCGCAGTCTCACCCAAAGTGACTATGAGAAGATGTAGAACGAGGTTTCTGCATCCTCGAGGGACTAGGAGATGTGGTATTATTATGTTATCTTATTCTTAGCATTTATAAATCACTTCACTGCATCATATTAATCACTTAAACATGCCATATGAAACCATAAACCATCATTGTACTGAAGTAAAATGCAACTGTAATAATTTCTACTCTACAATAGATAATAAGAAAATATACACATCAAAACACCAATTTAACATGGTTCACCCCAGTGTAGGGTTATGTCCACAATTAATGTTACTTAATATAATGAATCTTTGAACATCAACCAGTTCTTGTCCTGTGCACTAAGTTGCAAGTTGTCTGCGCACTCAGCTACAAACTCTTCTCTAGGCCTCAGTGCACTCAACTGCAAAGCCTCTCCTTTGTTACCAAATTACAAATCATAATAATTCACCCATAATACTGATCTAGATCAAGACTGATTGATTGATATCTCTTCTTATTATTTTACCCTATATATACTATTACATTATAGGGTTACATCATCAAAATACCATGGTCCAAATACCATGGACTCCTTAAAACAAGCAACTATGGCCCCAAAACTATTGGTCCCTTACAAATTGCACACTTTTACAAAAAGGAGGGGATTTGACCCACCCCGAAGCCCTTACAACACTGCGTGATATATTCAAAATGCACTCCGTTGCACAGTCTACTGCGTGCTCCACCCCACAAAATGCAGGGTTTTTGCCAAAATCTAGGCCAAGTTGGGATGCACCCAACACGCCTTTTCAAAATCACTCCACTGAGTTGGATATAAATTTCCCAAATGGTTTCAGAAGACAACTTATTTAGAATTAATAGGGATCCTAAAGATGGGATGATGGAAGGTGGGTTTTCAAATTCTCTTCACAATCTTGGATTTAGCAAACAAATACATTCGAGTCCAAGAGGAGTAACTAGGTTCTCTAATGTTTTGATAGGCTCCAAATTTCTCAAAGTAGCCAAGGAGTTGCTTGATGAAGTCATGAATATTAGCAAGTTCAGAAATTTTGAGTCATCCAAACATCATAAATCACATAAATTATTTGATACTATTGCCGACAAAGAGAATACTACCAAAGAAACTAGCATAAAGAATGGTACAACAAATACAAGTGTAACATTTTTAAATTCAACTGAAGAAATAAATATCTCCCATAATATTGAGATCAATATGGCAGAAAGATGAAATCTTCAAAAAAAGAATGAAAACGTTGTGGCTATGGTTGATGAGGTGTACACTATTTTTGCATCTGATGTTGAAATTTTTATCCCATTTGGTCCCTAAATATGGAGCTAACATGAATCTACACTAGTTTTAAACTTAGTGTGGCAAGAATAATTGCTAGAGAATTTGATCTAACCAACATTTAGATAATTCAAGATCTTGATTATAGCACAAATGCAAATCAATTTTGTTTCCATAGGAAAAATTGAAAGAAATGTCACCCAGGTCTTTGTAATTGTAAATATGAGTTCACACCCAAAGAGCCCTTTTTGGTCTTTAGTGAAGCACTCACTTTCAACACAAATACATACTAGAAGTTCAGATTAAAGAAGGATTGATCGCAACTCAAGAGTAAAAACAATATCATTGCCACCAAATTTAAGTACTAAAATCCATTTCACTATTTCCTTTGAAAAGAGTAACAATAATAAGATAACCCACATGTGGAAATAAAACTATCAATAACCTAGACAAATTTGAAATGTTCTTCATTATTATTATTTTCAAAGGAACAATGGGATATTCTTCAGGCATGGCTCAACTCATTGCACACCTGATCCAAAAAACAACCACGATGAAAGACAGTCATGCACTTGGACATCATTTAAGGAACATGGATGCACCATTCCAGACTTAACAACCTAAGATGGAGAGGCAAGCATTTATATCAAATCAGTTGATTCTTGCACAGTTGTAATGTTCTCAATGTTTTCTTCTTTGACACTAATTTTGAATTCCTCCTCAAGATCCGTTACTATCTCTACTTGAAAGAGTACAAGATATGATGTAATCCCAAACCCACAATGAGAAATTAGCTTGAAGGTCACAAGTATAATAAAAATTACTTTATCAAGAGAGTCAACACCCAGATCAGAAAATTTGGACTCACGAGTCCAGGGTTTATCATCCGATAATGCTAAATAACACTTCAAGCTATCACATACTTTTCTTAGAGTCTCTAGCTTGACATGTTATGAAAACATGTGACCATAATGCATATGAGATTGCAAATGTAAGGTCAATATTTACATTTGGAGTTCAATAACGATGGAAAGAAAAGTAGTTATGCCAACAAAATTAATTTCATGTAAACATACAATACATGAAAAGAAACACCCTCACAAGGCTCTTTGCAATAACTATGGAATATTCCAATTACAACTTGTGATGGAAGAAGAAACTGTACTACATAAACTACTCGCGAAGAAAAAAAAGTTTATTACGAAGATTATTATGATGGAAAGGAAAATATTTGTTTTCTAAATGATACTACTTTGACCCCAGACAATATGGGGACACCCTAAAATCAACCAAGAATACATAGGCTATTAATGGAATATCATACATCCATTCCGCACTCTCAAGATAAAAATAAGATGGATGAATAATGAAAGAAGAAAAAATTTAAGCAATAAACATTATCCTAAAAGCACTCTCTCAAACTACTTAAAATAGTAAAGCAACTCAGATATGGTTTGTATGAATTAACTGCCTTCAAAACTTTAGTGCAGCTAACACCAATTTATATGGTGTATTGTAAGCCTCATCCTTAGCCTTGGTTCATAAAGTCTTGTACCTAAAATCATTTGGAAATCTAAAATGTGCTTCAAAAAGGTGAAACAATGAAACTAATTCATTAATGTAGATTCTCTATCTAGCTTTCATACCTTATAGTTCACATCAGATAGTGGCACCAATATTGAATATAAACGTGGTTCGGCGACCCAGTCAAAAGTATCAATAAATTCTATATATAGAAACGTTAAATCCTAGAGACATAATAGGTTCCAGTATAAATAATTATAGATGAATACTTTTATCCAACACTAACCAAAGATTTGATTCCTCAAGCACGTAGCCACATCATAAATATATATGGAGTATGCAAGCAAATCCAAAAAATCAAACAAAAATACAAAATTACTATTTTCTTAAGGATAGCTATAATGGATTCTAGCGTATATTGGCATAGACATAGTCAATGTGTCAAATAAATTTCTGAAATTTGTGTTTTTTCGTGTAAAATGGTGGAAATAATGATGATATGATTTTTGGTCAAAGACAAATTCAGCATTCCTTCATTGGAACACCCCATTAAAGCTATCCTATGAGTGCTCAAATGTTGTCCTTTGGAGTCCTAATGCCAAAGGTTTCTGAAATTTGTGTTTTTTCGTGTAAAATGGTGGAAATAATGATGATATGATTTTTGGTCAAAGACAAATTCAGCAGTAGACGTGGCACCTGCTAACAGCTCCTTTCCATCAGGCAAGATCCACTACATCTTAGCATCAATCATGACCACAAAATTTATTATCAATCATGACCACAAAGGTTCTTCTAGTACTTCTCATTCAAACTATTTCAAGATGCTTCTTCACAAAAAAAAATCATGTCACATGTATTGATCAGCTTATTAAGCACTCTTCCATTATCTCATATTCTATTTAGAATAATATATGTGCAGACCACCGGTGAATGGCGTTCCTGATAAATGGAATTTGACAAAAACGATATTAATATAACCTATTTGCCAAAAGGATACTAGGATAGGATTTTCTCTCTATTTCCATCCTCTTTTCATAGTAAAGGAGATCCAAAAGTTAATTTTTATGTCGATCAGAGATCGATTTCTGAAATGTCTGGCATTAAAAACATACTTTAACATAGGTTATCCCATTTTGTTCCTTTAAAAGACCATCTACCCTAGAAACTAGTATTTTGGTATTAATAAAAGTTTAAAATAACTATACGCGTTATATATGCAGTCAAGTCGTTGATCAATCATGATGGTACACTAACAAGAATCTACATTGGTTGCTACTTGACATATCATATGTAACGATGTTCCTCGGGTCTAAACTATGTTCTCGAACATCAAACCAAATAGCCATCAAATACCCATGCCATTTTAAAGAACTCACGAGAATCTAGATATCTTTTGAAACAATAATATTGTAGATATCGTCTTAAAAATGATATCTAATATAATTCACTGCGAAAGAACCTCAATACTTAAATAAACAATATAGCATCTATCAATTAGTGATTTTGCTCCTATAGCTAAAGAATCATTGACGTAAGCATATAAATGAATTCAACTTTATTTTTCCTAGAACCTGAGATGGATTTTTTATGTTAAGATAAAATTATTTGCAGAATATAAAATTGCAAATTTTTTAGGCTTCTAGTGTAAAGGTGAAGTTCTCTCAAAAAATAATTATGTGTTTGCATCAATTAGGTTGAAGTTTTAGTAGAAAAGAAGACATTATGCAGAGCCCTTTCATCTAGTCACTTGATATCTAGATCTGGTTTTGTAATGAGGGAAAATTCATTTATAGTATGAAGTGTATTAATGGTAGATTCTATTTTATTCCCTTCAAATTAATGAGGTCAACAACATTGAAGCGATTTTTGTATATATATGTTTTCTTAGGAAGCTATGTTACTGTTTTGGAATTTGTTATCACATAAAAAATTGAAGTCCTTAAAGGGAATACCATGCATATCATTTGGTACATAGGTAGCACAACCTTTTCAATGGACTCAGTTACATAAAATAGGTTTTTATGAAAAATAATTTTGTTCTTGTTGATCCACATTTTAGTCTCTTAATGACTGGCATTTAAGTGTCGATGCTTTAAATTGGTGAATATCAGTGAATGTTAGTAAGTACTACATACATAAATAGCTACAAATTTTATGACCATACATTCATTACTTCAAGATATATGTTGAAATATAAATTTTCTCTTGTTGAGGGTTGAATTCAACTAACCTCTGAAAAACTCATCATCAGTGGAAAATTCTTCAATATCATCAAAATTGATCGGGGGTTTGCTGAGTTTGATCCCTTGACCTGAAGTTTGGTAGTGGATTTATTAGTGGGGATTTGATTATCAATCGCAGAGGAGCCTCATCGTAGTCTCTTGAATCTCGTAAGTGACTCTTCTATGCAGTACTTGGATCTTTATCGTATCGATCTGAAAAACTTGAGTTCCTGGGCTCAATCCTTGTCATTGGAAGCCTAGGATTATGGGATCGATTCTGACATGATATTGTTTAGAATTGGTTGGGTTTTTGTATTCTCTTCATCATAGTAAAATCCAAGGGTGAATGACGCGTTGCAATCGAAATCGAGGCAGAGAGAAAATGTAGTAGTTTCTAATGAATTGAAAAAATTGTAATGAACAGATTCAACTTTCCTTTGAAATTTAGTTTGAATTTAGCTAGACTGCTGCAAAATAGTCGAGATCTTACTGGAAATGTCGGTTAATCCCATTTTTTTTAACATTGAGAAACCTATGCTTTTTAAAAAAAATGATAATTTCAACTATTTACAATTTTTGCTTTTTTTGTACATGTGATGTGGTTTGTGTGGATTTTAGTTTTTATCCATTATTTGATTCAAATCTTCCTGGGAGGTTGATGTGGGAGCCAACTATTGGAGTTATATTATCTCAAGGGGTGTCAAGGCTTGATTAAATTTGACACAATTTTAATGACAACATTCCAGGTTTGGGTAGATTGTTTTTTCTTTCAATATGTGGGATAGCCCCAACATAAGCACAACCTAGTAGTGGGGAAATTTTATTCATTTCGGTATTTTTATCATTACAAGATTTGGTTGTGCATCTTGTGGAGTCGTGTTCAAAGTTAGATGAGGTTTATGATTATGTAAACTTCCTATTGTCCAAGTTTTCAATGATGAGATTCTATTGCCTAGGATGGAAATTTTGAGGTTAAGGAGGCAGAATTAAAGAAATGTCGATTTGTCAAAGGTGCCAGGTGGAATATCTACTCATCGAGATTCATTCATGTGGTGAAGATTTAACTTATGTTGTTTTGGTATTAAATGTGGCGATGAATGGATACTTCTCACATATTAGATTACTACAATATAAGTTGAAAAGTGTTTAATGCACACTCTAATCATGATAAGATGCATATCAAAATCCCCTCCTAAAGTAGAAGACAATCCTCATTGCATTAGAGGTAGAAGTATCCCCAAAGTAATAAATAAGGTGTTAATGTAACAAACTCAAGGCATTTTTTACCAATTGAGGAAACCTTTCTGGCACTTACTTGACAGTTAAGTGCTTGGTCTTTGTAAGAGGTCGACATATATCAACAACACAATAGAGTTCTCTAGTTATTTTGTGAGTATGTCAACTTGTCCTATCAATGACTTTGTTAATTAAAATTGATGTGTTGAATTTGGGATATATGTTCAATAAATAATATGGTTTATTGTGCTAGGTTTAAATAATTAAGTATTATAAGGTTAGTAGAGCTCATCATTGAAGGTGTGTGCTACCAAGGTAGGGTGATAGGTCAAAGGATTTCTTGTCATAATGCTTAATGATGTTATAAATATAGTTCAAAATGATCATAACTATAGACATGGGCCTTTAAACTTATACTTTGAATTTGAAGATAGAATCTACCGTCAACCAAAAATTTGTGAGGGCATGATGTTTGTCATGTCATTGTTTGTTATTAGTTGAAGTGTGCCATGAAATTTCTTCAACTTGATGTTAAACATTGTAGATATTCTTGATGAAGGAAATAACTTTATTGACTTCATTTTATATATAGATAAAAATCCATTTAGCAAGAAGTGTTAGATATGCATTATCAATCAAAGTTTCAAGTTGAAAGGAAAAGAAACATCTAAGGGGCATATGAAAATTTCAATGGTAAATTTTTTCTTACGAGGCTAAAAATTTCAAAATTAATAATATGTGATGAAAAAAAATTTACGACTTGAAGGTGCCATGCTTAAAGTTTATCAATGAAGATTCCTTAACACATTAAATATCCAACATGAAAGGTTGTTATACTCAACATAACAAGGAACTAGGTATGGTCTTTAATGGAACCAGTTGTTAGTGTGTTCTTACTTGCAAGTGCTTCTCATGATCTATAATTGCAATATATCATATATTACTTATGGCTTGATTGTTTCAATACATAAAATTGAATAAGTGGTGATCGATATCAAATCATTTAACAATTATTGATTTAATTACATGAAATATTTGGTTATTAGCCTTTTTCCAAGCAAGGAATATTGCTCAATTTAAAATGTTGGACATTGACTACAAATTTGTTGCAATAAACCTAATTTCGCTTTGGAATTTGAATTTTTGTATCTTTTTTGTTTTAAAAATACAAGTAATCAAAGAAAAACGAAAATAAGAATTATCATAAGTATCATTGGCCAATGGCCTTGATGAGACATCTTGAACTTGGGTTATTTTAGATTTTCTGAAATATTAAAAAATGTGATATGATGAAAAGGTGGTGGAAGGTGGTGGGAGTTTCATTGTCAACCTTGCTCAAGGAAATTCCATGCAATGCATGTCACTCAATGGATGTGTTTCCTCCTCTCCTAAAACCTATGCACATTTTAAACTTTACCTTTATATTCTGCAACTATATGACTCTTGTTTTGTTTGTGATTGTTGTTGTTCATGTTGCAAGGCTCCTGATTGCAGTCTATAATTCGATGGCTCTTGCTTATTTTGTGACCTTCTGTTGTTGATGTTGCAATCATCACCATTGTGGTTTGCAATTGGATGGATCTTACTTGGTGTTTGTAACCATTATTATTTTTATTTCTTAACTTTGTTGCTACTCGTTAGTATTGTAGATGCTTTGGAACAATTTTCATGCTTGGTGCTATGTGGGAGGGTGCAGAGAGTGAAGTTGGAGTTGATGATTTTCTAATTTGTTATCCCTTCCCATTCATATTACCACATTAAAAATACATATCCTAAATTCTTCTTGGTTTATTTGAGAATTTGCATGGACTGCTTAATCATTAGAACTAAGGATTGAGTAATCTATGTGTGTTGATTAGTGTTTCTTCTTCACACATGGGTTTTTGTTGGATGTTGGCATTGTTGTACTTGTCCATTAGTATTGTTATATGATGTGTGGAAGTGTGAGGTTATTAACAATAAAGTTGACGGTTCACAAGGATTTTTTGAGCAAGCACACTGGACAAATGCTTTTTTGTGGCCTTTGTCCTCCTCGATGGTGTTATTCTTATGGTTGAAATTGTGTGGGAAAGTGAGGTTGTTGTTAGATGGTTCATAGGCATTGTGGGGTTTTGTGTTGTTCATTTGTTTGTTATCATTGTCTATGTTCTTTGTTGTTGTCGCATTGGTTCAATGTTGCATGGGCCCTTGCAACCAAGAAATTAAGTGTGTTGTTGGTGGCTATTTCTCTTGTGTTCTTTCAAATAGTAAGTAGGAGGTTATGTGTGGTTATTATCAATTCATTGTGTTGTTTGTTTAAGTTGGAAAAGGTTATTAAATTTTCCCAATTAATGTTTGTTTTTCCATTTTTGCATATGAGTTGTCGCTTTGTTATATATTATGTGGCTTGTTGGCGTAATTTCATCAAATAATTTGACGAAATTAAGGGCTTATGGAGTAAGGGTTAGGATTATGTGATTCAAGTGCTTCATGATTAGGGGTTAGCATATTTAGATGTTAGGGGGTCAAGTCTTAGGTGTTCTAGGAGTTAAGGGGTTTAGGAGTCAAGGGTTAAGGGTAAAGGGTAAAGGGTTAGGGCTTACGGTGTTTAGGGATTAGGGGGTTGAGGTCTAGGGGGTTTAGGGGTTCTTTGTTAATTCCTTAGTGGTTAAGGTCTTCAAGGGTTAAGGGTTAAGCACTAAGGGCTTAGGGGTCATGGGATTTATGGGTTAAGAGCTTAAGGATTATGGGATTTAGGTGTCAGTGAGTTAAGAAGTTAGATGTTAGGGGTTAAAGTGTTTAGCGGTTAGGGGTTAAGGGTTAAGGGTTAGGGTTTAAGAGGATAAGGGGTTAGGGCTTAAGGGGTTCATGGATTCTAGGTTAGGGGCTAAGGGGTTAATGGATGTTGGCGCCCATTTTTGTCCCCAATTTTCTACCTCTCATCCCTATTTTCACCATCTTTTGCCTATGAAAGTAATCCTACTGCCTACACTAGCACCTAAATCACTCCCTAAACCCCACTAGTACATGACTAAGAGGTAAATGCATTTAACTGACATCTTTTTTCTATTTGTGATTGAATTTAAGTGAATTCTTCAGTCATATCTTTATATGCTAACTATTTATTCATGGGTCTAGCTGGAAGCTTGGTGGCAGGATTGACAGGTCAACATGAATGGAAAGATGCCTTGTCATCAACATCAATCTCAACTTTCATATTAAAACAACCGATCCTTGACTGAGTTTGAGACAGTCTGGCCAGGTGGGCTCCTTCTTGTTTTGACCATCAAAGTTTACACAATGATTTGTAAGGACAAGCTCGATGCTTCTAAGATCGATTTGTTATGATAAGAATGATAATTCCAAGGCCAAAGATCCTCCAGATCAGAATCAAAGTGGACTAATCTCATGATAGCAGTCAGTTGCTCTAGAAGGAGGCAATTTTCTCTAAGTAGAGTCAATATGATTTGAAGCACATCGAGTAATGCTTAGATTAGTTTATAGTTGCTAAGGCTTCCATAGTTAGTTAAATTGTTTTTTTACATTTACACAGCCGCCTTTAAAGGTCATTTTAATGCAAAGAAAATGTTAGTAGAGCTAGCTGGTTAAGAATTAGAATTGTTGTTGTTGATACACTATGACTTATGTCAATTGGATCCCAAACTCTGTTTTGAAAAAATACATGATTTCTTTCAAGTTGTGAGCCAGAAGCGTTGTTATCATGGTTGATTGTGAATTATATCTCTAATGTTTTAAATCCTTCTTCTGTTGTAGTAGACTAGCTTACTCCAGGTGTCGGAGGGCCCACCACCTCTAGAAATAAGCCTTATTAACAGTTCAAATAGCTAGGTGTGTGTGTGTAATTTTATAGTTTGAATCTTGTGTCTTACAACTATGAATATTGATATACGATTTCATAACATATGTGTGGTTTGTTACCTTACAAATTAAACAATATAAAGATTGCTTTCCTGTGTTAAATATCTCTGATTCATTATATAACCTGAGCTCGTATTTTGATATAGAGTTATGCTATGTTCTTTCATTCAAAGTCGCATCCATTGATGTTTATAATTGGAGTGTCCATGATAATAAAATCAATCGATTCTTGAAGTTTAAGAAGCACGATTCCTGTGTGTTTATCCATGTAAATCATGATGTATGGTATGAGTATGAACGGAGAATTCCTTTTATATAATTAAGTGGCTGATTTATGGTTTGAAAGGTTTTGATTGTGATTGCAAATGAATTCATGTTTAGTAGTGATAGGTGTTGTGTTCTTCATTTCCACAATTTGAATTGTTTGATTTGTTTCAAGCATTATGGTTCAGTTCAAGTAGTGTGGTTTACTTCAAAGCATTTCATTTAGAGCATCGATTTCAGTCATTAAATTATCATAGGATAATTTAGATTTATTTTTGCATAGTAGAATAAGTATGATTTCCATTTCCAGTGTTGTAGTATAGAGATTGATTTCATAGCAGTGTGAGAACAATTCGATTTCATTTATAAACTCAGAGAATTTCGTTAAGATTTTTGTTTTCCATTAAGTACCAATAGATCAGTTCAAGTGGATTTTAAAATTAGTCTTTGTAGCAGTATGATTGAAGTACATTTTGTTTCAGAGCAAGAATAGTCTAGTTTGACAGTTCAAGATTTGATTATGGTTTTATTTTTCAAGTTGTAGCATTACATTTTGATTTTTCAGAGATTAGGCTTTGATGATTCCTTGCCTCTACCTTTTGAATAATTAGAGTTGAACTTCCTGTTTTGAAAAGGGTTTATTTCAAGAATTGTGCTTAGAGTGAATTTCAATAATTCTTTGGTTTTAGTGAGTTTGTCTTTTGATTGCAGATATTTAGAATAAGGAACAGAAACAGATTGAGTTAAGTTGATTTCCTTTAGATTTCTTATGTTTTCTAAGAATGAGATGAGTGCTAGTTTGCTTAATTGATAGTGTTTTTTCCATCATTTTGTACTTAACGATCATTATCAAGTAAAATTACATACTATGGATTTAATCTTGATCCAAAATGCAGTATAACTCGTGCTCGCAAGTCCTGGTTGACAATTAAATATTAGGAGGTTTAATCACTAATTAAAACTCGCAACATTTTGGTGCCATTGTCGGGGAGTTGTATTTTGGTTCAGGTAAGATTGTTATTACAAAGTTTCAAGGGTATTCCAGGAATTCAGAGGGCAGAGAGAGTACGGTATGATGTGAGTGAAGAGCCATGCATCCACTATTGTTGGGTTGCTCCAAAGTCTAACCATTTTTTCTTATCTTTGAAATTTTATTTCCTTTTCTTTATGTGTAGATGTAGAATTAGGCCTAGGGATAGTCAAGGTAGATTTATTGCTAGTTCAAATTTTCCTACAACGTTTGGTCCAACAACCAAACCAATCACTAATCCTATTAATCGGTATGTAGGATTAAAGCAAGAAGAAGGAGGTGTTGACAGCATAGTGGATTCAGAGAGGGAAATTCCGAATCAAGACAAGGAAACAAGGACCATCCTTGAATACCTCTTCTTGACTGGGTAATCATCAACAGACCTCTTCAAGAACCTGTAGTAGACATGGCCAACCAGGGAGGAGAGAATAGAAACAATGAGGAACGTCAAGGGGAAGGAGAATGTCAACGTCATAACATATTTGGATGAAACAATGAAGAACTTCAGGGGGGAGGAGAAGGCCCACATCACAACCTATTTGGAGGGAACCATGAAGGACTGAGGGGAGGACTGGAAGAACAACAAGAAGAAGAGACCACTTTTGGGTTTCTTATTCTCAATGTAACTAGGAATATCACTATGTAAAAAATACCAATGGCATCTCTTCCGCTCTTCTATGGTAAGTCCTACGAAGACCTAGATGCGTTCTTATTTGAATTTGACATTTTATGTAGGAGTTATAATTATTATGAGGGTTCACATAGGCTCGAGCTATTTCCACCCACCCTGAAGGATCCATCCCTTAGATGGTTTATGAGCCTAGGTGAACACACCATCTACTCCTAGGATGATATGAAGTCCATCCTTCTCAAGAAATACCAAGACTTTTGCAAAAGTAGGGATGTGAACAATATTCTTAAAATGCAACAATTAGGAGACAAGAACTTAGAAGAATATCTTGAACATTTCTTTTGTAATTTCCATAAATCCCGAGGGGCATATCTAGATGAGAAGACTATCAAAACTATCCTTTTAAAGGGGATGAGGGTGAATGTATTGAAACCTTACATCTTCTAAGTGGTGGGGATGTTCATAAAATGCCTTTTGTTGAAGTGGTTGAACTATGTCACGCTTACTTATGAAGTCAGGCTAAAGTAGGCAAGAAGCTCCATGACAATTCCCAAGATTATGTGCCAAGAAATCATAAATATTTACCCAATGCTACCAGTAGAGTGGAATTAGGAAATTTATTGAAAACTTCAAAACGGATATCCTAAACACTATTGGTACCTAGCTTGACACAATTAAACTCAAAAAGAAACAAGAAGATTAGAGGGTTTCCACGACAATCTTTTGTCCTAAATGCAAAAATAAACATGATGAGAGGGAGTGTACCATTAATGTTATTGAGGTTTGTGGGATTTTTTCTTTATAACATGCAATCGAGAAGTGTCCATCTCTTCATGTTTTATAAGCTATCTATAAGGGTAATGTTGAAACAAATGGTTTTCCACAAACAAGAAAGAAAGCCTATTGGAGAAGCCCAAATCAAAACATGTTTCAAGATCCTAGTTTTAAAACCTATGGTCACAATCAACCTTGGAATTTCCAACCATCTTACCCTCCTTGGTTTAATCCTCAATCACAAAACACTCCTTGGAATGAGTATTGGAGGGAAAATCCTTATGGAAACACTTTTCAGCCCCAAAACCAATCCTATCCTCCATTCCCAAACATGCATAGTACATCCTACAATCCACACATTCAACCTTATCAGCATGAGTATAACCCAAATCATTATCAACAACCCTCGCTTCCTCTTCCTCCTTTCCACCAGCTTTTACCTGCACCATCCAACCCATCATCCTCGCAGGCACCACCATCATTAAACCCACCTCGTCCTACTATGTTTCCGACACAACCCATAGCTAATCCCAACCATAATAAATAGCCCGAGCCTGTACAAAATGTGGAAGTACAACCTTTTCCTACTTATATGATCAGTGTTGTCCTAATAAATGAGATTCAACTACGATCTAGGAAAATAGTCAATAAGGAAAAATTAGTTGTCATTATTCAGGAAGAGGCCCCTAAAGAACAAATTGAAAATCACATTCAATAATATAAACAAAAACAAAAAGAAGAACCAAATGAACCTCCTTACCCAGAAAGACTACTTGGTAAGAAGGAAGAGATCCCAATCGAATATGATTTAGAATCAGAATTAAGGAATGTTTGTATTAAAATTCCTCTATTGCAAGCCATTAGGGGAATTCCTATCCACACTAAAATCATTAAGGACCTATGTATTAATAAACCAAGAAGGAAAAGACACAAGAACCAAAATGTAAAAGTCATGAGTGAAATGTCCATGATGATCTCAGATTTACGATTAAAATATAGTAACCCTAGAAATCCCATAGCGACCATCAAAATCAATGGAGTACTTCTGCCAAACACCCTTGTAGACTTAGGAGCAGTGATTAAGGCTATGACTTTCGAAACTATGACATCCTTACAATTGCAAGGGATCAAACCTACACCTATTATTTTAGAGTTGGCAAATAAATCCATTATTAAACCCATGGGAACTCTAGAAGGCATAGTAGTCACCATTGCTTTCTGGAAATATCCCATCGATTTCATTTTCGTTTCTCCTAAAAAACCAGGACACCCTATAGTCCTAGGATGCCCTTGGTTAGCTACTGCGGATGTTGTGATAGGGTGTTGAAATGGAGAAATGGTCATTTCCAATGGTTCATATAATCAAACCTTGTCAATTTCCCCCCTGCTCAAACTATTGCTGAAGTACCCTTATGGCTAGAGAGTCCTTATGGATATGAGGATTGTATTTTTCCTTTATTATCATTAGAACAATCTAGAGGACTCCAAGAACAATCAGAAGATCATATTTTGCAGTAATTTTTATCTGATAGCTCTTATATTGATTTTCTGATTTGTTTTATTGGTTATCAACATGTTTTCAGTAATAAGTTTCAAGAATTTTGTCATCCAGATATATTTGCCTCATTCACAGCAATAGAGGACAACAATGAGTTCACTACAGAACCATTTGAATTCAGTGAAGGAATTGTTTTTGTATATCAGTAATGAATTAAATGAAGAATAGAAACATAAATTGTTGAGCATGGTTCAAGAACAATCTGGAGCTTTCGTCTGGGACTATTTGGACATGAAAGGAATACACCCAGATAGATGCATCCACCAGATCTACACCAATGAGGAGATGAGACCAATCCAGCAGCCATAGAGACGCATGAACCCAACCTTGAAAGAAATTGTAAAAGATGAGTTACAGAAGTTATTGGATGCAGATTTTATCTATCTTATTTCAGATAGCAGATGAGTGTCACCTTTGGTGGTGGTTCCGAAGAACAATGGTAAGTGGCACATATGTGTTTATTATAGGGAGTTAAACAAAGCCACTCTATGAGATTACTTTCCATTACCATTTATTGGTCAGGTACTTGAAACACTCTCTGGTAAGAAGTATTTCGCTTTTCTAGATGAGTACAATGGGTATAACCAAATTCAAATAGCTGAGGAAGACCAAGAAAAGACCACTTTCACATGCCCTTGGGGTACCTATGCCTATTGAGTTCTTCCTTTTGGCCTATGCAATGCCCTAGCTACCTTTCAACGAGCTATCCTAACCTTTTTTTCTGACTTGATCCATGACTGTGTAGAGATCTATATGGACAAATTCATAGTATATGGAGATGATTTTTCCCAAGCTCTAAAAAATCTAGAAAAGGTGTTGATTCGATATCAAGAAGTCCACCTAGCCATTAGTAGTAGTAAATGTAAAATGATGCAAACTAAGGGGATAGTCTTGGGCCATCACGCTTCATTTGAAGGAATCAAAGTCGATCCAGCCAAGATTGAGGTAATATATTTCAATTCCTAGTACAAAAAAAGAGGTAAGAAGCTTTTTGGGACATGAGGGTTACTATCGTCAATTTATCGAAAATTTTACAAGGATTGCAGCACCTTTATTTAAATTATTAACTAAGGATGTTGATTTTATTTGGAATGATGATTGTCAACATGCTTTTCAAGTATTAAAGGACAGATTGTCCACCACTCTAGTATTGAGGGGACCAAATTGGTCCTTTCCATTCCACATTTGCACGGATGCTTTAGATACCGCACTTGGAGCACTCTTAGGACAAAGGGAATATCACTCTCCTTATGTTGTTTTTTTGTTAGAAAGAATCTTTTCCCTACTAAATTGTACTACGCAGTTACTGAAAATGAATTGTTAGTAGTTGTTCATGCCATTAGCAAATTTGGACATTACATAACCGGTTATGAGAATTTTTTCCATACCGATCATTCTGCCATTAGATTTTTTATGAACAAACCTATCATTAATGGTAGGATTACTAGATGGTTGCTGCTTTTGCAAGAATTTAATATAATTGTGATTGATAGGCCTGGGTGAGATAATTTGGCAGCTAACTTCTTGTCGTGAATGAATGTCATGCAGGGAAATGTACCAAACTTAGTACCAGATGATTTCTGGATGAAGAATGTTTTGCTATATTTACCATTACTCCCTGGTTTGCAGATGTTGCCAACTACCTGGTGTCAAGGAAGTTGTGTCAGAATCTGTCTACGAGGGAAAAACATAACATTATACATCGTATTGCCAACTACTCCTGGATTGATGGAGACTTTTTCTACACTGGACCCGACTTGATCATGAGGAAATGTGTGCGATAAAAACAGATATTTGATGTGTTGAAGGCCTACCACAATGAGCCTTGTGGGGGGAACTTTGCAGACAAAAGGACTACATACAAATTCCTTTGTATCGGGTATTATTGGCCCTCGATTTTCAAAGATGCCAAAATGTTTGTATCCATTTGTGACACTTGTTAGAGGACGGGGATGCCAGTTCCTTTGGATGAGATGTCCCTTCAGACACATATATCAATAGAACCTTTTGAGAAGTGGGCATTAGATTTTGTTAGGCCTATCTCCCCCATGTCAAAGAAGAAAAAGTATATTTTAGTTTGCACCAACTATGTTACAAAGTGGGTGGAATCTAAGGCTTTGTATGCTGCAATTGAAAAGGAAGTAGTGGAATTCCTTTTTGAAGACATTTTCACTAGATTTGGAGTACCCTGAGAGATTTTTACCAAACAGGGCACACATTTCACATAAAAATTGATCAAGGCTCTCACTGAATAGTATCAAATCAAACATCATAAATCTACTTCTTACCACCCCCAAGCCAATGGGTAGGTGGAATCCACAAACAAAGTCTTAGAATCCATCTTAACCAAGACCATTCAGTTACAACATAGGGATTGGTCTGACAAGTTGCTGGAGGCATTATGAGCTTACTGCATAACTTGGAGGAATGCGACAGTGTGCACCCCATATGATCTAGTTTATGGTAAACGAGTGTTTCTGCCTATTGAATTCCAAGTGAAAACATTTTAGACTGCCACTCAACTTGGGATGAATCTTAATGAAGCCCAAGAACAAAGGTTAATGTAGCTGAACAAGATTGATGATATTAGACAGGATGCATTCCATCGAACCATGTTGGTGCAAGATCAGAGAGATTTTTGGCATGATAAGTTTATTAAAAAGAAGATTTTCCATCCAAGAGATTGGGCCTTGCTTTATGACAGTAAGTTCAAACAGTTCAAAGGTAAATTATACACTAGATGGTTAGGTCCTTATGAGGTGGATGAGGTTTTCGACAATGGCCTCAGTACGCATTAAAACTATTGATGGCAGTCAGAGCTCTTTTGTAGTAAATGGCCACCAACTCAAGATTTATCACCAACCGCTCTCTCGACAACAAATTTATCACCAACCGCTCTCCCGACAACAAATTCTGCAGGAGGTAAGAAGAGATCCAGAGATGGAGCTGGTCCATGAAAATGACCAGCATCTTGTTGGTTCATCTGGTTGATTTCTTTCATATATATACTAATTAGTGGGCTATCATTTTTCATACCTTTAGGTGTTTCTCCCCACAACCCATGTAGAATAAAGGAGAAATTGTCTTGGGTAGGTTTATTCCTTTAGCCAAAATCAATATATTAATTATGGAAAAGGGACCCTTTAGAGTCTTCTTTGGATGTTTTCAGACTCTCAAAAATTGAAACTCCCAAGCAGTGACTGATCTTGGCTCATAAAAACTACATGGGACAGTGGTAGCTTGGGGATTCATTGAGTATAGATTTATTTTTTTCTAGCCTTAAGGAAATACTTACGAAAAATAAGCCCCTTGGAGTCTTCTTTGGGTAGTTCAGACTCTCTAAATATGAAAACCTCAAGCAGTGGCTGCTTTAGGCTCATTAAAACTATAGGATAGTAGTAGTTAGGGATTTGTTGGGTATAAAATTATTCTTTGACGGGCTCATCAGAACAAGTACGGAAAAGAAACTGCCCTAGAACTTTCTTTCTAGCCATTTCAAGCTCTCTAAAGATGAAATGCCTCAGGCAGTTACCATCACTGGCCTGGTTAAAATCCATGGGATGGTGATTAGGTTTACCACATTCTAAAGGCAACATTCAGTAGATTTCATGACAACACTCAAGGAGACACTTTTAGATTTTATACTCCAAATTGTTATGTACTTAACACTTTTTTGTACACTAATATGTAAAAATTAAAGTCTGCTATTGTGAATGTATTTCGGCAACAACATTTTTAGAGCACATTTGGTGGTTATGCTTCATTTTCATAAGCATCATTTCATGACCAGTGTCATCTTATATTATCAACCAAAGATGATCGATCTCTATAGCAGAGCACCCTATATCATTTTGAGTTAGTAAGGTATGTGCTCATAATTTATTTATATTTAATTGTGAATAGTTAAAATGTTGTCAAGTGATATGAAACCTTTGGTTCCCTAATCATTTCTACCCTTTGTTTCATAGCGCGAGCTCTTACACTCCCTATACTATAATCATTACCTTCTCCCTATCATCATTCCCTAAAGGACCCTTGTCAATCCTTTCGGCTCATGTTAAATCCTCCCTGTCGTGCTAATAATTATCAAATTTCCCACTTAAATCACATCTAAACCATGGCTATTATCACACCTTTAGCCTTGTACTACTCTGCCGGCATGATAATCATTCCCATGGAGGCACGATGAGGGTGGAACCATCGAAATGATGGGGGAAGTTCTCATCAAATCAAGGCAACTAATTTTTTTTTTTTTTTTTATCAATTATAAAGGAATTCTATTCTTATCTTAGTTGTTGCAGGCAAAGAGTTAACATATCGAATTGGATTCAAAAATTATGGTTTTACACAGGCATGGGGGCCGATTTCCATAAGCTGACCTTTTGTCAATTTTCCCACAGCCCTGAGTATCAACAATGCAAAGGAATTCTTGAAGAGTGGGGATGGTTGTCATTTTTAAGAAAATTTCAAGGATATAATGATAAAGTAGCCCTAGCATTTTCTCAAAAATTTGATGGAGAGCATGTTAAAGTTGGTAATTTGAATTTTAAGGTTACATAAGAGTCTCTTAGTTACGCTATAGGGTTACCCTCTATGCGTGAACTGTTCCTCAAGCATGGGTAATTAAATATTCCAAATTGTGCCTGATTCCCTCAATCTAGCCTATCAGTTAATCAGCTGGATGAAAGGTATACTACGGAGTCGTATTGAAGAGAAATGGAACCCTTTGATCACCATGTTGCAGCACTTTCTTACCTATGAAGGGAGGTATGCCATAGTGTTTTTATATCATATTTGCTTGTTATCACATTTTGCAAAAGATAGTAAGATCAATATTCCGCATTTCTTGAAGTTAAGCTTGCATAAAATGTCTCGAGGGGTACAATTAGAGAGTAGGAACCCTAACACAACCTTATATCACCATAGTATTATTAAAGTGGTAGTTTTTGCTGAGCTTACAAAGCAGGGGAGGTCTTGGGAAGACTTCCTGATTGGAAATTTTCTTGAAGAAGAGACTCAGTTCAAAGGTCGGCAACGGTTGGTGAGACAGTCACTTAAGCATAGAAGGGAGACCTTGTCACAACATTCTCAAATGATGCCTAACCCTACATACAACCATGCCTTTCCTATTGTCGAAACCCCTCATGAATCGACACCTTGTTCTAATACTATGGAAGATGGGACATCTTCAAAAGCATGAAAGGTAAATAAGAAAAGGAACAAGCGGAGCAAGGGTAGTAAAGACCAACTTGAGCCAGCTGACATGTAGGGTCAAAAGGTGAAGAAACTGCATCTAAATATCTTGAAGCTCATGCAGGGGCAGAAACAAAGCCTAAGAGGAAGAGAGCTCTTTTTCCAGTCGAAGATCCATCAATGTCCATGGCAGAGACTTTGATCCAAGGCCACCAAAGAACTATACGCATGAACAAGCTTAACATTCCTAAAGTTATAAATTCTGAGTGTATTTATGTTATTTCCTCTCCTGATTCATATAGAAAAGAATTGCATTCTTCCCGTAAAGAAATTCTTGTCTTAGAATCTACCTAAGAGATTCCCTTTGACATTGTACAAGATTTAGAAACACAGTCCGCTATTCAGTCCTCACCTAGCAAGAATCCTAATTGAAAGGTCAACAAAGAAGTTCAGCAAGCTTCCTCATGGGGTTAAGGTAATATAAAAGCTCCAGGAGGCAGTGCCTCTCAACAATCGACAACACCCATGAAAACTCTGACTCCTATAGCAGAAGAAAACTAAATATTTGTTTAGTGAAGTTGCAGAGGAAGATTGTTAAACTTTGTAAGAAAGCAAACAAGTATTGAATCTTATTTCAGTATGTTAGAGAAGTTAGCAATCAGATTATTGGCTTAGTGGGGCTTGATCCAGGTCCAGCATTAGTTAGCCAAACAAATCCCTACACTACTGGCCCTTTCAGCATCAGCCCGTAGAGCACGGACTGAAGTCTCACTCAAAGCAGTATGGGGGGAAGCTGGAACCAAGTTTCTGCACCCTTAGATGGTCATGATGTTGGTTTATTCCTTCCATTCCTATTTTTGCATAGGTCATGAGTTTTAGGGCTCTGTCTATCTAACCCTTTACTCCGCCCTTCAATACCTCCGCGAATGGGTATGATTGGCCTTCACGTAGCCCTAACCTACGGTTCAGGTACTTTCATGTTACCAAGACAACGTACCATGCAGATTGCATAATTATCTTAAGCATCTTATTTATCTTATTAAACAATCATAGTTAGTGCCGCATAAATAGATGTTCTTCCTTACATTCAATTACCAACGTAATTACATACATTCGCGCATCACATAAGAAGTATAAAGGAAATTCATACATAGTATGACAAGATGCATTAATAGGAAACAAAGACACAGAATTTGAAAAAATCTTCTCTTTATTGATATCTTTAGATGATTACAGACTCTATCTTCCCTACGCACATAGCTGTAGGGGTCCACGTACTTAGCTGTAGACTTCCACCCTAAGCCTCTGTGCACTCAGCTATAGAGCCTCTACCTACACTAAGACCCGAAACTTAGACTTCTCTCCTTATCGCTCAAGAT
Source organism: Pinus taeda (assembly GCA_000404065.3). Taxonomy (NCBI): domain Eukaryota; kingdom Viridiplantae; phylum Streptophyta; class Pinopsida; order Pinales; family Pinaceae; genus Pinus; species Pinus taeda. The sequence goes on along the minus strand of APFE030078098.1, from coordinate 219,768 downwards.
TTTTTCTACAACCGATGACTTTTTAAAACTACATAGAGCTTACTTATTTAGCTCCTTTTATACAATCCCATGGTCCACGGACCATGGGTAGATCTTTATAGCCGACTTTACTTTAAAAAATAAGGGCAGACAACCATTTATGACTCAAGACACGTTTGTGCTCCGCAACCACAAAATGCAGAGAGTTTACAACTTTATTACAAAATTCGACCCAAAACATGGGATTTTAGCCCCAAAACTATCCTTGGGGGATGTCAACATAAACATCGTGACTCGCCCTTGAGTCACTTGGCAGGCGCAGAGATATTAGCGCAAAGACCTCCTAGCTTGACCCGTATGACCGCAACCTCAGCAGTGCGTTGTGCGGCCGCCTGCTTCGCGTCTTCAACCGTCTGGTCGGTCACTGCTCCTAAATTGTTAGCCTAAAGCTTTTATTGAATTGCCTATAGAGTCGCAAGATTTCCTTTAGTAGAGGCTATCATCATGTAAGCCTCATCCAACTAGGTCTTCAGTCATGCCTTTAGCACTACTTCCTTGTGTAGCACTGCATCCACCTGTTCCTTCAGCTGCTTGGCCTCCTGCATCTTTGCCAGTCTCTGCGTGAGTGCGACAATTCGTGCTATGCCTTTGAACGTGTCATAGCGGTGCTGCATCTCACGTGCTTCTGTCTCCAGTAGTTGTACCATAGGGTCCTCCTGCAAGCTCGTCAGGACCTCGAATGACTGCTCAAAAATTTGCGTGAAATCTGCTACTGCACTGCCAACCGCCACTATTGGTTTTGTGACAATGGTTTCCCACTACTCCTTTACTTCTGGTAGGGTTGAAGGCTGATCCTTCAACTATAACTCTGTGATCTACAGGTTCAACTCCAACTGAACCCGTTCCATTTCCGTATGACCATCGCGCACCTCTGTTGTTGGCTTCCGGACGCGCACCTCAACAGGTTCTTCCTCAAGAATGGCCAATTTTGGAACCATTCGGCATGCCTCCTCGACGACTTGCATAATATGTTTTTTCTAGTTGGTCACCTCGGTCATAGCGGCGATGGCAGAGTCTCACTGTAGTGCCATCTGCTCATTATTGATCTGCTACTCACTAATCACCTGGTGGATGTGGTGCTCATGGGCCCTCAGCTCTGCAATCACTCCATCGTGCAAAAGGTGGACCGCTTCACCGGGGAGCACTACCAGATTCAACCCTTCTCCCTTTAGGGTGCTGACAGTGGGCCTGTCAGCTTCATTCTCCATGGCCAGTGCTCCATCAGGCAGCACTATCACACTGGAGGCCTTCGCACGCAGCATCTCGGTAGCTTCTGAAGTGCTGATAACAAGGTTGGTAGACATCGTTCTTTCCTATGATGCGTGGGTCTGCAACTCCTGCAACCCTGTCTGGATATCCACCAAGATTATTTGCTACTGCTGGTCAAACTGTTGTAGGGCCTCCGCGGTGACATCCCGCACTGTGTCACTGATGTCATGCAAAGCACCCTCTATTAGGGTGATTGGGTCCAGTGATGTCTTGGTAGCCTTAGATTTCTTCCTAGACCCTCCTTTCTCTTGCTCCCTTGGATGCTTGATGTGGGCGGATGTCACCTATGGGTTCGCGTCGTGATTCTTTGTCTGCTCGTCTGTCTCTTCCTCTATCTCAAGTGAAGGTGACCTCGCGCCTTTGTCAGAGACCTGCTTGGTTCCACCTGTTTCCTTCTCTGTCTTCTGAGTGGCATCACGCTCTGCCTAGGCCTTGTCACTGGCCTCCTTCTTTCTCTCTTTAGCCAGTTGCGTCATCTTGAGCTTGGCCTCCTCCTTCTTTCTTTGTGCGACAAACTTGCTTCCTCCCATCGCCAAGTCTATTGTAGTGCACCACTCTGCCATCCATTGATCAAGTACTACATCAATGGCGTCGTCCATTGCTAGGTAAGGCAAGTCATACCATTTCTGCGCAAGGTCCTTCCATGCCCTGATGGCCACATGGTGAAAATATGCTTTAAACTCTGCATAGCCCTGCAGGTTTGAAAACATTGTAGGTGACAACCGTGGCTTGTGATTGATGGTCATGCGGATGTTCATCTCCATCAATATCCAGAATACCTTGTTGTCCTTGATGTGTTGCACATCCTTGGTCGCCCATAGCGAAGCGTACTTCACTACTTCTGGTAGGTCTGGTGTGACCAAAGGAAATTGGTTTTCCTCTGGCAGCTCCCATGTTACCAACACAATAGACAGCAAGAGCCACATGTAGTTGAATGTCTTATGGAGCTCCCGTGCCTCGCCATAGTTCGCAAGGAACTCACTGCGGAGATAGTCTATCCAATTGAACTGAATCCCTTCGGTGCACTGGGCTGCTAGCATGACGACAGGTGCCGACACCTCATCAGCGCGACACTTCCTCATCACATTCCCTGCTAAAATCTATGTAGCTACCTTTACAGCAGGGTCACAGATGTTGGATATGGCATATCCACATGGCTTCTTTACCAGGTTAAACTTCTATTTCATGGCCTCTACAAGGGCCTTCTCACCACCTTTTCAACCAAATATCATGGCTAGATTTTCTCCTGTGTAAGGCAACCGCATGGTCCTATGGATCAACCTGTCAGTGATGGGTATTGGCTCCTCCAGCCATAGACACCCATCATGCACCAAGTATAGCAGCTGCTTGATGACCAATACTATAACCGGGGTGTGGTTGTAGTGTGACACCCATAGCAGGTTGAGAAACCTTGCATTGTCTACTCCTCTGAGCCACTTCCACAGCTCCAATGTGGTCATTCCAGTGGTTGTGTCAATACTGTGATGCATCAACTTCTCGGTCTTTGGGAGTAGGAACTTCTCATGGTCGGCTAAGTCCCAGTCTTCAAGATTTAACAAAGGAACCCACCCTAAGCGCAGTCCTTCAAAAACAATTTCATCCTGAAGTAGAGCGGTTTGTAGAGAGACCTTGCTCTCGTCAATATCTTTCGGGACCTTGGCCTTGCCTTTCCACGGAGGGACATACTCAAGCAATCGAGTGATAGGGTCAACACCTTGGGCTTCAACTTCCTCCACGTCTACCCCCACATCCTCATCATCCATCGAGATGACTTCGATTTCTTCCTCCTCCGGCTCCAGATTGTTGGCTTTGCCATTTTCCTGTGCGGTAAGCTTCGGTAGGTTTCTTCTCGGAAATGCACACACCAGTATGGTAGGCTGCTTACCCTTTTTATCTTTGCACTCTCTTTGGTTGGGGTCAGTTTTGGTCTCGGCATCATTGGGGATTTAGGGACTTCCACTAATACTTCAGCCACTTCGGGAGCAGCTTCTTTGGCCTCCATAACCACTTCCAGCACCGACTCCTCTACTTCAATATCTGAAGCTTATGTGGCCACTGACATGATGTTCTACAAGAACTCCTATGTCTCCTTTGGCAACGTCTTAAATACTGAACTAGCTATCAAAGCTTTGAAGTGCTCACAGTTCATGTGTGCCTGAGAGATCAACAACTCATTTCTCAAAATGCCAAGTGTTTTTTGCTAGGTAGCCACTTGTAATTTATAGGGCATTTTGAATTCAAATCCAACCCTTCACCCCAAATTCGATTCATTAAGGCCAGATTGGCGGCAAATTTTCAAGGATCTAACCCATAAATTCTATCTCAAATGTCGTTCACCCACTCCATTTGGCCGCATTTCTACCATCAAATCATTAACAGTGACTTTAACGGTCACTTTCCAGCCGACTTGCGCAATTTCTCCCTAGGTAGTGCAGCTTTCTTCGCGTTGCCATGAACCCTGTGACACTTCCTTACTTCGTACAATCCTCCAATCGCGCAGCTCCCCAACCTAGGTAGTGTAGTTTATAGTCATGTGCCTCCTTTCAGCTACCTAGAGCACTAAGATTGTGCTACTTTCATATAGTCAAATGGTGGGACCACAGGTGTATGGCTTCAATCAACTGCCATTCACCTTCCCTGGGAAGAGAGCTCCATTCAATTTAATGAACTGAACGCTCCTCCATTGGTAATCTCCTTAATGATATAGGGCCCTAACTAGTACATTCTGAATTTCCCTAGAAATTTATCAAACTTGCTGTCATATAACAAAACCAGGTCATTTACCCTAAAGGTATGCAGCTTAATGTGCCGATCATGCCATGCTTTTTCGAGCTACTTTTGGACCTGTTGGTGAAAGCCAGCTAGAAATATTTCTTCCTCAAGCTCAGCAAGTTGCGCAAGCCTCTCTTCTAGTGCTCCGTGATCCGTCATACCCGTGAGTGCCACTATGCGCAGACTAGGCACAATGTATTCCATGGGCATCACTACTTCAATACCATATACAAGCCTAAAGGGTGTTTTTCCAATCAACTTCTTGCATGTCGTCCGATAGGCCCATAGTACTGTGGGTATGCACAGGTCCCAATCACTTCGTTGAGCATTACAAACCTTGGTCAACATGTTCTCCAACACTTTATTAAATGTTGCCACCATCCTGTTAGCCTACAAGTGATAAGGCATGCTCTTATGGTGATATACCTGAAATTTCTCTATCAGCGCGCTGATCGTCTCACTCAGAAAGTGCGTACTGTGATCACTCATCAAAACCTTGGGACAACCAAATTGCGTCAGTACATACTCAAAGTGAAACTTTGTAGCAATTGCGCCTATGTAATCCTTCACAAGATGTGCCTCTACCCATTGAGTCAAATACTCCATCGCAGTGATAATGTACCGCGCTCTTGTCTTTTCTTGGGACTGAACATCAGCGAGGATACTACTCCTTTCAAACTCTAGTACATATCGTCACAATATCTCATCGGACCCCATTTTGTACAAATGCCCGGTAATGACAGAAAATTCTACCACGTGCATCACTAACTCCTTCTTCTACTGGACAATGTAACCTTTCGAGGCAGTTCCTATCGTTTGGAAGTGTATGATATCTTCAAAATGACCATCTGTGATGCGCACTACAAATAGTTGTGCGTCAGGCAATCCTTCTTCCAAATTAGTGGGCTCCTCACCTGTTTCGATGTGCGATAGATGGTCTTCTCCCACGTTCAGTCGTTCAGGTTTCACAATAACTTCAAAATCATACTCCTGGAACAATAACAACCACCGACCAGGTATTTCAATGTAGAATGATCTGTATGCATCTTAAAATGGCCACCCAATAGATAGTGTCTATACTTCTAGAGTGCATATACCATGGCTAACCCTCCGCGCTTGGTGGTGGAATAGTTCTTCTTTGCCCTTGGGTAGCCTTCTACTTATGAACGCTATAGTATGGTCCAAGTCTCCTCTGCCAGCCTGTGTCAGTACTACTCCCAGCCCTATACACGATGCGTTGACATGTACATGAAACTCCTTCTTCCAATCCGGGAAGACTAGAATCGGCGTGGTGACCATCTTTTCTTTCAATATATCCAAGCTTCTCTTACAGCCCTTGTTCCAGCAAAATGTGACATCCTTTTTCAACAACTTTTCCATAGGTGCGGTGATCAGGGCATAGCCTTTGATAAACTTTCTATAATATCCTGTATGTCCTAGGGTGGCATGTAGCTATTTCACACTCCTCGGCACTTCTAAGTTAAGTATCACCACGATCTTTGCGAGATCTACCATCAGTCCTTGTCTACAAACCACATGACCCAGCAGGGCCTTGAAAGGAACACAAAACTGGCACTTCTTCAAATTGAGCGTGATCTGGTATCTTCGACAGGTATCTAGCATCAAGTGCAAACTTACGACATGGAATTTTATCGACCCAAACATAGTCCAGTCATCAAAGTACACTTCCAGGAACTTATGAATAAATTGCTTGAACGCAGAAATGACTATGCACAAGAAAATTGCAGGCACATTCTTCAATCCAAAAGGCATTACAGTGTACTAAAAACACCCCCACTTAGTTGTGAAGATCATCTTGGTCCTATCCTTCGACGCGATTTTTATCTGATGGTACCCTGAGAACCCATCAGTGAAGGAATATGCTTCCTGTCCACCTATATTGTCCAACACTTCATCAGCGAATGGAGTCAGGAAAGTGTCATGTACACAAGCGTCATTCAACTTCCTGAGATCTACACATATCCTTATTTCATCCTTTTTCTTCTTTTCCTATACCACCATTGGGCTTACCCAATCAGATTCTTCCACAGACTCAATGATGCCTACTGCGAGCATCTTATCTAGCTCTAAGCGAACCTTCTCCTTATACCTCGGATTGAGATGGTAAGGTCTTTCCTTAGCCAGCTTCACGTCAGGCTTCAACGTGATCTTCATAACACCTAGGTCTCTTATTATCCCTTTTAGATCCGTAAACTTGGTAGGGAATAAATTTTGGTATTTGCGGAGAAATTCAGCGACCTTATCCATCGTCGCGTCATCCCATTAATCTCCAATATTCACGAATTTGGGCTCAACCTCTGTACCAATGTTTCCCTGTTTCATTTTCAGTGGCGCAATTATATCAGTATTCTCAATCTACAATCCTTCAACATCGTGGTGACCTTTTTTCTCAAGGATGTTAATCTTTTGCGGATCCTCACTCCTTCTTCAACAGTCACATTATAGCATTCAGCGTGTGACTCAGCTGATTAGTCCAATCAGGTTGAATCATGTCCAAAGGATCCTACAGTATCCTAAATATTGTTGCCTTCACTTCTTGTAGTGTCCCATCAATACAATCAAACCCGTCTTCAAAGATGAATGTCATTATGAATCCTTTGCGTAGAATATCCAATTCATATGTACCATGGCGGAGCTTTGTTTCTAAGTACCAGCTCATTGGAATCACATCCAGGGTGTGAAAAAATCCTGGAAGTGCTGTTTCTTTGGTGCCTCCCTCTCAAATGCATCCAAAAATATATCTACATCATTCAAGCCATCCTAAGTAGGCAAATTTCTTACCTCTGATGACACACAACGTAGCAACCAGATCATCATGTTACAACTTAGTGTGGTTACTTCATGTAACCGATTCTTCCAGTGCTCTAATTCTTCATCAGAGTCCAAGGTGCAGGAACTCTTGTGATCCCATGTAATTCGTCCATCTACCGTTGGATTCACCCAATCTTGATCTCATGTTGTTATCTTATAGATAGAGTCCATATCGCCATCGCTCTCATAATCGCGGACTAGTTCAGTATAGTGCAATCTTCAGCAGGATTTAGCGGTACTATTATGGGGAGTGATTTCTTCTCAAATATCATCTTTCGCTTCTTTAGGTTGATTACCCCGTTCATATCAGTAGCCCAATCAATGCCAAGGAGCGCAAGGTAGGGGTTGTTGTCATCTACAATTTCTATTACCTAAAAGTTAGCCAACACACTTGCACCTTCAATATCTATAGTCACCCGTTGCAGCTATCCCATGGGGATGATCTTTTGCTGATTTTCCATCCTTAACTGAATCAGAGACCACTACAGCGCGGGTCTTCCCATCCGTTCCCAAGTCTGCTTTGGTAGGACATTTGCGTCTGACCCTAGATCTAAAATAACCTTATCCATTTCATATTCTCCTATCCACGTGGTCAGTCTCATCTCTCATCCTGTCCTTGTTTTATGTTTACCAATATTTCATACCAAGTGTGGTTCACCCAGAGTGTTTTTGGCGCATCTATTTATAAGCTCTTGTAATTCCTTCACAGCCTTGCTATTGCGTAGCAACTTCATGCAGGTCTCTAGAAAGGTTGTAAGCATAGAAGGGTCCATCTCCTGATCCGGCTTATCCTTACTCCCTGAGGTGGAGGCCTCAATGAAGCTCTTCTTTGCTTCCATGAACGTTTCACGTGCACGCTCCAAATCAAAGTCAACCTCCTTCGCCGGAGCTTTGCGAACCCATGCATTGTCTTCAGGTTCTTTCCCCTTATCATCTCCTATTGTGATTCCACTTTGGAGCACTATATTCACATTCAGATCCTCTTTGCAAGGCTCAAACCTCATCCTCTCCAGTTTCTGAGTTGGCTGAGGTGGTAGCACCCCTTTGGCGCGTATCCTTGCTATCAGCATAGGACAGTCTTCCGTCTCATGATCAAACAGAGTGAAATACTTGCACGATGGATGCATTGGGTTAGTGAAATCGTGGGCATAGTGTCTTGGTCCTCCACAATTGTAGCAGATTAGCTATCCCTGACCTCTGCCAAGTCCTCCTCCTCCTCGGCCTCGTCCTCACCCCTAAAAGCCTGTTCGCGCCATCCCCGCGCTCTGGTCAGGGGGTCGTGTTTCTGCCTGAACCCTATAGGTGGGTGTTATGTCCATCATCAATTCATAACTTCTACAATTGCGCTCATCATGCCCTACCGACCTACAAAAGTTGCAAAAATAGTTGATGTGGTGTTTGTACAAACTTTTGTAGCAAATGACAGTTATCCGCTGTATGTTTTCCAACTACCTGACCTATAGCACACCATAAAGCAGGCCCCATGCTTGGTCCTGCTTGAGCTTTCGACCTCAAGGGCATCAGTCCCCCTCCTGCAATGTAGTTCACAAAGACTGGACAATGGTCCTTGTCATGCCCCTGACCCTTGCATTTCAGGCACCATACTTCTTCGTGCACCTCTGGCCGAACTGTTTTGTCCTGCTTCAAACTTTTCATCTCAAGGAAAATAGTTTGCAACTGCGCATGGATTTGTTGAACCCCCAGATTCGGATCTTGCATCGGTGTTTCATGCAATCTCATTGCGATCTCCAAGTCCTCTGCCTGAGTTGTTATCTTCTGTTGTGACACCGCAACCCTTAGGTGTGGCAGGAGCAAAGCCACGAACCATTCGCAGTGCTGTCCATTTGTTAAGTTCATATTAGCTTCGTGGATTTTAAACTTAAATCTCTAATCTAATTCCCATGATGTCTCACCTAGTTTCATCGTGATTTCCTTGAACCCTACAGTCGACTGTGCCTCAAATTTAGGCCTACTGAATTCCTTATTCAATGTGGTCTGGATGTCTACCACTCCAGCGTTTGGGTTATCATTAGAGTATTTAATATACCAGGTTAGCACGCAATCCTACAGAGAACTAACTAGTGTTTCCTTTTTCATGTGATCATCTGTAACGCCCTGAGCTTCCCATACAACTTTCATGACAAACTAGAACTGGTCTGGGTCCTCATTTCCCAAGCCTTTGAACAAAGGCAACTTTACTGAATTTTCCATACTAAACTACGGTGGAGGTGGAGGTGGTATCGGTGAAGTCGCAGGTGATGGCGGTGAAATTGGAGGTGGTAGTGGTAGGAATCCTTGTCTTATTAACTGAATAGCACTTCGCGAAGAAGCCTGTGCTACTCCCTCTTTGTCACCCAATGGAGGTGAAATCAATGGACTATATTCAAGACCCTTTCTTCCTTCGTTTTGGTAATTCTTTCCACTTCGCAAAGCTCTGAACATCAAGGTAGTTGCATAACCCGTTTTTTGTACAATAACATCTTAATCCAGGTATTTAAAGACTTCAAGTACTTACCTCGCGGACCTTTGAAAAAGTGTCGCTCCGCCTCACAGTAGTTGACTGAGGTATCAACCGCAAATCTAGTCACAAATCCTCTTATGATGCGATCGAGCCAATGATCGACAGCGCAAAAGACCTTGTCTTTAGAGACTTCTAGTCTCTATACTAACTCTGGGGTCCAAACAATAGGACCGTCAAGTCTCCACCTTCCTTGGATATCTTCTAGCTTCGCGATCCACTCAACCGGAAAGGAACATAAAAAGATCTCGTGGATTTCTGTATATAGGTACCTGTCCAGCCATTTTTCCTTTGTCAGTCGCAGGTTTCTGTTTTTCCTGTGCCGCGAATTCATGGATCTTCCTATCCAACCAATCTCCATTCTCTTTCTTAGTTTGATTCCAATGATACGACATCACACATATCTTATGCAGATTCCGGTCCCAGTAACAGAACAATTTGTTGGCTTGGTGGGGCCTGATCCAAGTTCAATGTTAGTTAGCCAAACAAATCCCTACACTATTGGCCCTTTCAGCATCAGCCTACGGAGTGTGAACCAAAGTCTCACCCGAAGCAGTATGGGGGGATGCTAGAACCAAGTTTCTGCACACTAAGATGGTCATTATGTCAGTTTATTCCTTCTATTCTTGCTTTCCCATAGGTCATGAGTTCTAGGGCTCTGTCTGTCTAGCCCTTTACTCCGCCCTTCAGTACCTCCGTGAGGGGGTACGATTTGCCTTCGCACAACCCCAACCTGTGGTTCAGGTACTTTCGCACTACCAGAGCAGCATACCGTCGAGATTCCCTACTTATCTTAAGCAAATAACTTATCTTATTAAACAATCACAATTAGTGCCGCGTAAACAGATGTTCTTCCTTGCATTCAATTAACCAATGTAATTACATACATTCACGCATCACATAAGCACTATAAAGGAAACTCATACACAATATGACAAGATGCAATAATAGGAAACAAAGACATAAAATTTGCAGAAAGCTTCTCTTTATTGATATCTTTAGATGATTATAGACTCTATCCACCCTGCACACACAACTGTAGGGATTTAGAAACTCAGCTACGGACTTCCACCCTAGGCCTCTGCACACTCAGCTGTAGAGCCTCTACCTACACTAAGACCCAAAACATAGACTTCTCTCCTCGTTGCTCAAGATTTATTCTACAATCGATGACTTCTTAAAACTACTTAGAACTTACTTACTTAGCTCTTTTTATACAATCCTATCATCTGCGGACCATGGGTAGATCTTTACAGGCAACTTTACTTTACAAAATAAGGGTGGACAACCCTTTATGACTCATGACACCTTCACGCTCTACGACCACAAAATGCAGAGAATTTACAACTTTACTACAAAATTCGACACAAAACATGGTCTTTTAGCCCCAAAAATATCCTTGGGGGATCTCGTTCCCAACACAAATCACGAAAACTAATCTTTGGCTGTAGTCTCAGAATGATGAGCTGAAGCGAAAAAAAAGTAATTGCTATGTTGGAAAATCTCCAGGACGAAACCCACCAAAAATCTAAGTGCTCAAGAGCTTTCTCTACAATTTAAGAAGTGTTTTGTTCCAATTAAGCATGGGTTAGAGATCTTGGTTAAGGAAGGTCATCTTTTGTTGTTTGTGGAGCATGATTGTTTAGAGGTCTTTGTTTCAACCGGATATATACCCCAGGAATTTTGTGCACCCCTCCACACGGGGGGGTGCAGGGTGGACTTGTCCCCCCCACGGGGGTTCGGGGGGGCCGATCCCCCCCAACTGGGGGTCCGGGGGCCACTGGTTCCCTTGCGGGGGCTTGGGGGCAGTGCCCCCAAAGCTAAAAGCAGATGTAAAATTTCCTTGTAAAAGTATATTAATTTCTAGTCAATCTGGGCCATTCATTAGTTGGATGATCTGACGGTAGAACTTATGTTTAGTTTAGGGTTTTTTGCCCTCGAAGGAAACCCCTCTCTTTGAATGAGGGAATTGTATTGAGTATGTGTAATATATGTGTATTCTCCGAGTGAAAAGAAGAGAGGTGAGACTGTGAGATAAAATAGAGGATATTACAGCGGATCTGCTATAGTTTGTGTCTCTTCATTTTGCTGGATAATAGAAAGGAAGGACTGGCTGTTCGGGGTGGACGTAGCCCAAACTGGGTGAACCACATATATCTGTGTCTCTCTTGTTTTATGCGTTTTCCTGTGTTTATATTTTTGCAATATTTTATGTGTTCCATTGCTCCGTAATATATAATTTTCTAACATCTTTGACCAGAGTTTCTTTTGCTACCACTACTATTTTTCGCATACTATGGCCACATGCATGAGGACATGCATTCAAATCAACATAGGGGGATGTTGGCACCCATTTTTTGTCCCCAATTTCCTGCCTTTCATCCCTATTTTCACCTAAACCCCACTAGTGCATGACTAAGAGGTAAATGCACTTAACTTACATCATTTTCCTATTTGTTATTGAATTTAAGTGAATTCTTGAGTCATGTCTTTATATGCTAACTATTTATTCATGGGTCTAGCTGGAATCTTGGTGGTAGGATTGGTAGGTCAGCATGAATGGAAATATGCCTTATCATCAACATCAATCTCAACTTTCATATTCGAACAACCAATACTTGAACAAGTTTGAGACAGTCTGGCCAGGTGGGCTCCTTTGTTTTGATCACTGAAGTTTACACAACGATCTGTAAGAACAAGCACGATGCTTCCAGGATCGATTTGTTATGATAAGAATGATAATTCCAAGGCCAAAGATTCTCAAAACTAGAATCAAAGCAGACTACTCTCATGATAGCAGTTAGTTACTCTAGAAGGAAATAGTTTGTTCTAAGTAGAGTCAATATGATTTGGAGCAGATTGAGCAGTGCTTAGATTAGTTTATAGTTGTTAAGGTTTCCAGAGTTAGTTAAATTGTTATTTTTACATTTACACAATCTCCTTTAAAGGTCGTTGTAATGCAATGACAATGCTAGTAGATCTAGCTGGTTAAGAGTTAGAATTGTTGTTGTTGATACATTGTGACTTATGTAAATTGGTTCCCAAACTCTGTTTTGAAAATATACATGATTTATTTCAAGTTGTGAACCAGAAGCATTGTTATCATGGTTGATTGTGAATTATGTCTTTGATGTTTTAAATCCTTCTTCTATTGCAGTAGACTAGCTTACTCCAGGTGTGGGAGGGCCCACCACCTCTGGAAATAAGCCTCATTAACAGTTCAAATAGCTAGGTGTGTGCCTGTGATTTTATAGTTTGAATCATGTGTGTTAAAACTACGAATATTGGTATATGATTTCATAACATATGTGTGGTTTGTTACCTTACAAATTAAACAATTTAAAGATTTCTTTCCTTTGTTAAAGATCTTTGATTCATTGTATAACCTGAGCTTGTATTTTGATACAGAGCCATGCTCTGTTCTTTCATTCAAAGTCACATTCATTGATGTTTATAATTGGAGTGTCCATGATAAGAAAATCAATCAATTCTTGAAGTTTAAGAAGCATGATTCCTGTGTGTTTATCCATGTAAATCATGTTGTATGGTATGAGTATGAATGAAGAATTCCTTTCATATAATTAAGTGGATTATTTATGGTTTGAAAGGTTTTGATTGTGATTGCAAATGAAATCATGCTTGGTAGTGATAGGTGTTGTGTTCTTCATTTCCACAATTTGAATTGTTTTATTTGTCTCAACCATTATAATTTAGTTCAAGTAGTGTGGTTTACTTCAAAGCATTTCATTTAGAGCGTCGATTTGAGTCATTAAATTATCACAGGATAATTTAGATTTATTTTTCGCCTAGTAGGATAAGTATGATTTCCATTTCTAGTGTTGTAGTATAGAGATTGATTTCATAGCAGTGTGACAACAATTCGATTTCATTTTTTAACTCAGAGAGTTTTGTTAAAATTTTTGTTTTCCTTTATGTACTAATAGTTCAATTCAAGTTGATTTCAAAATTAGTCTTTGTAGTAGTATGCTTGGAGTACATTTTTTTTTTAGCAAGAATAGTCTAGTTTGACAGTTCAAGATTTGATTTTGGTTTTCTTTTTCAAGTTGTAGAATTATATTTTTATTTCTCAGAGATTAGGTTTTGATGATTGCTTGCCTCTTCCTTTTGAATAATTAGAGTTGAACTTCCAGTTTTGAAAAGGGTTTATTTCAAGAATTGTGCTTAGAGTGAATTTCATTAAGTATTTCATTTCAGTGAGTTTATCTTTTGATTGCAGATATTTATAATAAGGAATAGAAATGGATTGAGTTAAGTTGATTTCCTTTGGATTTCTTATGTTTTCTGAGAATGAGATGAATGCTAGTTTTCTTAATTGATAGTGTTTTTTTCCGTCATTCTGTACTTAATGATCATTATCAAGTAAAATTACATACTCTGGATTTAATATTGAGCCAAAATGTAGTACAACTCGTGCTTACGAATCCTGGTTGACAATTAAATATTAGGATGTTTAATCACTAATTAAAACTCACAACAATTTGGCATCATTGTCGGGGAGTTGTATTTTGGTTCAGGTAAGATTGTTAATACAGAGTTTCAAGGGTATTGCAGGTAGTCATAGGGCAGAGAGAGTACAATAAGATGTGAGTGAAAAGCCACACATCCACTATTGTTGGGTTGCTCCAAAGTCTAATAATTTTTTCTTATCTTTGAAATTTATTTCCTTTTCTTTATGCGTAGAAGTAGAACTAGGCCTAGGGATAGTCAAGGTAGATTTATTTCTTGGTCAAAATTTCCTACAACTTTTAGTCTAACAACCACTCCAATCACTTTAAATCCTATTAATCGGCATGCAAGAGTAAAGGAAGAAGAAGGAGGTGTTGACAACAAAGTGGCTTCAAAGAGGGAAATTTTGAATCAAGGCAAGGAAATAGTTGAAAACATTATTTTTGGGAGTACAAAGGAATTGTATTAGAAGAACTGGTCGAGCTGAAAGACCACATAGATCTAGAATCAACTAATATCAAGGACCATTCTTTAGTACCTCTTGTTTACTGGGTAATCATCAACAGACCTCTTCAAGAACCAATAGTAGACATGGTTGATCCGAGTTGACTCAGCTCCCAGATTTAAACAAGATCTTTTGCTTTCGTGATGTGATTGCAATTGCATTTAAAATAGCATAAAGGGATAGATATGCATGCTGTAAAGAAGAAGGAAAATGACAATCATCAGCAACATAAAATAACAAGACGTTGATAACGAAGTTCGTCCAGGAGGGACTACATCTCCAGGCCCCAGTGTCAAGCTGGTGTAGGCCGCTGCATTAAGTGTTGTCAATAGTGATGATGTACATAAGAGGTGACGTCGCTATCATACAAGGAAAATGCCCTCATGCAGGAGTGGCTCCAAGAGATGTTCCATTGCAGGAACTCTCATTCAAAAAGGACTCCTATCAGTATGACACAAACTCATGCATGATGATAATGGGCAACCTGCCAACATGGCATAAAAGGGATCTTAATGCAAACATACATGGTGACAACATGAGTATCCCATCAACACGATGACAAAGGGATATCAAACAAAACATGACGAATCATGACAACAATTACATCCCACAAATGATTCCCCGTCACATCAAGCAGGAATCATGAAAACAAGTAAGAAACAGGATCCCTCATTAAACATCAAACACGGATCTATGCAACACAATACATAGCAAAAAGAAGTACATGAACACACTGCATCTACCTCACATCCTGAGGCCATCTGAAGAAAAGGATGTCAAACTGTTGAAGCTAGTTGTACCATCAATGAGGCGTCGGATCTCATGGAATGACTGCTCACACGTTGAATGGTGACGACTGCACTCCACTTAGAAAAGTGGCTGAAAAATGAAATGAGCAAGTGGAAAATCTGAATGCCCCATCAGATTTGTGGCGTCGAATACTGCAAAATCGACTATCCAATTTCTGAATTATGAGAAAATGAAAATCTAGGGCTCAAGGAATCTTTTAGATTCCCCCTAGATTCCTTAAAGATTCCCTCCTCCCGGTCCTCTGCAAATCTGCTTCTCAGATCAAAATTCTGACTACGCCATCAAGTTCATGTCACTGAGAGGTATAAGATCGAGATAAAATTTGTCCAATTTGGACACTAGTAAAATTTCACCCTCCTGAAAATTTCGCTCAATCATGGTTGCACCTACTCTTTTTTTAGGATCATGGTTCTGCCTGCAAAAATAATTAAAAAATATAGTCTCGAAAAATACACTCAGTCTTTGGGGCTCCATTCCTCCATTCTCCATTCTCCATTTAGCACCTCTGTTCCATTTCATTCCCATATGACCTCTCCCCATGAAAATAAATTTAAGGGTTTACATAAAAAATTCCTGGCAGATTTACCAACGAGCCCATGTGGTGGAACAGTTGGGCGCTCGCATCAAAGGTGGGAGGTCGGGGGATCAAATACCGCCCCCACCAAACTTAGTGTGTAGTTTAATGAACCATTTTTTTGTATTAATGTTTGCATTAAACATGGGTTGGTTGGCATAATCGGTGTTATGGATTATGGTTTGTTAGGCCGCCCATGGAGCAGGCCGGTCACATGGCTGGGCGGGTTCGATTCCCGCCGGTCCGAAACTATTTTATATATGTCAATATGATGAGTTCTATGCTCTGGCCTTGGTTTGAAAACATTGTGATCACTTTGATTTTTGCACCTTTCTAAGTCCTCTTGGACTTTTGCATGTGTCTGGTGCCACCTAGATCAATCCTCCCCACTGAGGAGCTTTTGGTCCTCCAAAAGCATGAAAAATAATTTGCAACTTCTCTGTACCTTGTTTGCATCACAAGCATCCTGAAAGGTATCGCTTCCATCTCCTTCACCTTTGTTCTTCAGAGCCTTAAGCGATGAGCTGTTACCTACAAACTTTGCAACCTATAGTACATTGTTTTGCAAATTACATGCTTGACTTACATGACCAACTAATGACCCAAGCATCCCATACTTGCCACAAGTTTATAACACATATGCGGTGGTCAACTTAACATCAAGATGGACACAATACCCTAGCTATGTAAAAAAGGCCAACATATCATTGTTGCTTCAACGAGTGATGGAAAACACATCATCACTGCAACACATGATTTACAAAGATAAGGCCAAACACTATTTTTGTTTTGACAAGTGATGGAAACACGACATCACTTTCACAGTCTATCATGCAACACAAAATAATACCAGACATCATTGTTGCTTAACAAGTGATGGAAACATGTCATCACTTTTACATTTTAAAATGAAAAAAATGATTTACAAAAGCACAACCATGACAAGCTAACATATCTAGAAACCATTTTTCACTTATCGTTGTGAATGGGTCATTTTGCTGTGGTGATTTTTCTTTTCGAACAATTGTTTCACCTAGTTCATGCACTAACACTTTGTCTTTAAGGAACTGCTCTGGATGGAGCCTCCAACATGTGGCTCTTTGATGGCCATTTCTATTGCAATGGCTGCAATACAACTTCTCCCTCCAGATCTGCTTAACATGTTTCTTTACTTTTTGTTGAGAGGGTCTTTCATGCCTCCTCCTTTTGTGTGCTGTTATTCTTTTCCAACACTTAGAAAATGTATGGTTATGTAATCCACAAAAGGTACATGTTTTTCGATGCCATGTTTTACGTTCATCATTAACAACATGATTGTAATCGAAATGAACATTCGAATGTCGAGAGTCGTTATACCTTTCCTTGCTGTCTCTAGTGTAAGTATGGTGATGAGAGCTTGCCTCAGCTCTTTCTCTACAATGGGCACTACCATGGGATGAGGGGGATGTGTTCCTATCATTCTCTTTCCTCAATGATTTAAATGATGTCTCAGAAGAATATGACACCTTCGAGCATTCTCCTTTAGTGTATCCCAAGCCTACAAATCGATGTTTATGCACAACCTCCAAAGGTTGAGTTATGCCTTGGTTATTAACACCAAGTTCTTTTTCCTCCTTGCACCTCATCCTGGTAAGGAGCCTCATGCTTGTCCCTGTAATTGGGATCTCCAAATCTCCAACAGAAATCATACTATGTGAAGACAAAATCGAAAGGAGATCATCATCTTTTACCTCCTCTTTTCATTTGGAAAGAACTGATGAGGGCTTTTCATCATCCATTGTTGTTGGTTCGCTAGTTGTCGTGGCGCATTCCCCAACTTCCTTTTTGCCATACCCAAGTCCTACCTGAGGAGGTAATTCTTCTACTTTGATGGGGTTGAAAATGCCTTGGTCATTAACACCCAAGACTTTTCCTTCATACCCCATTTTATTCAACAATTTGGAGCCAATTCCTGTGGTATGATTTTCAAAAACAACGAAATCAACATCAAGAAACATACATGAAGATGGAGAACTACCTTTTACCTCACATGGGTCATGATGCAGCTTTTCCAAGGCCTCATCCATAGCCTGCAGTTGTCTAGCAAACTTTGTTTTTCCTCTTTCCCTTCTTGTAGACACATCTTCAATTCAACGTTCTTTGTTTGAACATTTTGGTTGTTGTGCTTCATTTCTTCCAGGGCCTCTTTCGTGGCTTCCAACTGAAGCTACAATCGCTCCTTTTCCTCTATCTCTTTTTGTAGAGCTTCATACATTATTTCCACCCTTTAGGAAATTTTGAGCATGGTCTCGTACATCACTTTTTCATCCTCTGCCACCACATGTTCTATTGTTCACGCTTTCAATTCACATCTACGCAAAGACTGCTCTGATACCAAACTTGATCCGAGTTGTCTCAGCTCTCAGATTTAACCAAGATCTTTTGCTTTCATGATGTGATTGTAATTGCATTTAAAATAGCATAAAGGGACAGATATGCATGTTGTAAAGAAGAAGGAACATGACAATCATCAGCAACATAAAATAACAAGACGTTGATAACGGAGCTCGTCTAGGAGGGACTACATCTCCGAGCCCCAGTGTCAAGATGGTGTAGGTCGCTACATTAAGTGTTGTCAATAGTGATGATGTACATAAGAGGTGACGTCGCTATCATATAAGGAAAATTCCCTCATGCAGGAGTGGTTCCAAGAGATGTTCCGCTACAGGAACTCTCAGTCAAAAAGGAACTCCTATCAGTATAACACAAACTCATGCATGATGATAATGAGCATCCTACCAACATGGCATAAAATGGATCTCAATGCAAACATACATGGTGGCAACATGAGTATCCCATCAACATGACGACAAAGGGATCTCAAAAAAAACATGATGAATCATGACAACAAGTACATCCCACAAATGATTCCTCGTCACATCAAGCAGGAATCATGAAAACAAGTAAGAAATAAGATCCCTTATCAAACATCAAATAGGGATCTGTGCAGCACAATGCATACCAAAAATAAGGACATGAGCACACTGCATATACCTCACATCCTGAGGCCATATGAAGAAAAGGATGTCAAATTGCTGAAGCTGGATGTACCATCAATCTCGCGACGTCGGATCTCATGGAATGACTACTCACACGTTGAACGCTGACACCTAGACTCCACTTAGAACAATGGCCAAAAAATGAAATGAGCAAATGGAAAATCTGAATGCACCATCAGATTTGTGGCGTCGAATAGTGCAAAATCGACTGTCAAATTTCTGAATTGTAAGAAAATGAAAATATGGGGCTCAAGAAATCTTTAGATTCCCCCTAGATTCCTTAAAGATTCCCTCCTGCGGGTCCTTTGCAAATATGCTGCTCAGATCGAAATTTTGACTGCGCCATCAGGTTCATGTCACTGAGAGATGTAAGATCGACATAAAATTTGTCCAATTTGGACACTGGCAAAATTTCACCCTCTTGGAAATTTCGCTCAATCATGGTTCCGCCTGCTCTTTTTTTAGGATCATGGTTCTGCATGCAAAAATAATTAAAAACAAATATAGTCTCGAAAAACATGCTCAGTCTTGTGGCTCTGTTCCCCATTCTCCATTCAGCTCCTTCGTTCCGTTTCGTTCCCATATGACCTCTCCCCGTGCAAATAAAATTAAGGGTTTATATAAAAAATTCCTAGAGAATTTACCAACGAGCCCATGTGGTGGAATGGTTGGGCATTGGCATAAAAGGTGGGAGGTTGGGGGATCAAATCCTGCCCCCGCCAAACTTAGTGCATAGTTTAATGAACCATTTTTATTTTGTATTAATGTTTGCATTAAACGTGGGTTGGTTGGCATAATCAGCGCTGTGGGTTATGGTTTGTTGGGCCACTCGTGGAGCGAGCCGGCCACGTGGCTAGGAGGATTCGATTCCCACTGGCCCAAAACTATTTTATATATGTCAATAGATTTGGTGGGTGGTAGGGGTGGTGGCCCGCCACCCATATTATATATAATATATATATATATATATAATATAGATAGATAGATAGATAGATAGATAGCCATGTTTTATTTAATTTATGAAATTTGACTGTAGGAGACATTTTAATGAGGCCACAATTTCGCCCAGAAGTTGTCCGAAATACGGTGGCCAGATTTCAGTGAAATTGTGCCTTCATTAAGCTTGCCAAGTCACCTAGTCAACCCTGAACTTTGATTGCCTCTAACTTTCGCATACGAGCTCGGTTTGATGAACCGTTCACACCGTTACAATCAGGGTGACGAGATCTATGCTCGGGTCTTGGTTTGAAAACATTCTAATCACTTTGATTTTTGCCCCTTTCTGAGTCCTCTTGGACTTCTGCATGTGTCTGGTGCCACCTGGATCAATGACCAACTAGGGAGGAGAGAATAGAAACAATGAGGAACATCATAGGGAAGGAGAAGGTCAACGTCGTAATGTATTTGGATGAAACAATGAGAAACGTCAGGGGGAAGGAGAAGGTCCACATCACAACCTATTCAGAAGGAACCATGAAGGACGAGGGGAGGACCGGAAGAAGAAGAAGAAAAAGAAACCACTTTTGGGTTTCCTATTCTTGATGTAACCAAGAATATCATATGAAAAACATACCAATGACATCTCTTCTGCTCTTCTACAGTAAGTCCTCCGAAGACCCAGATGCCTTCTTATTTGAATTTGACATTTTATGTAGGAGTTATAATTATTACAAGGATGCACGTAAGCTCAAGCTATTTCTAGCCACCTTGAAAGATGCAGCCCTTAGATGGTTTATGAGCCTAGGTGAACACACCATCTACTCCTGGGATGATATGAAGTCTGTCTTTTTGAAGAAATACCATGACTTCTGCAAAAGTAGGGATGTGAACGATATTCTTAGAATGCAACAATTAGGAGACAAGAACTTAGAAGAATATCTTGAACGTTTCTTTTATAATTTCCATAAATCTCAAAGGGCGCATCTAGATGATAAGACTATCAAAACTATCTTTTTAAAGGGGTTGAGGGTGAATGTATCGAAACCTTAAATCTTCTAAGTGGTGGGGATGTTTATAAAAATCCTTTTTCTGAAGTGGATGAACTATGTCGCAGTTACTCAAGAAGTCAGGCTAAAGTAGGCAAGAAGCTATGTGACAATTCCCGAGATTATGTGCCAAGAAATCATAAATTTGTACCCAACGCTGTCACTAGAGTGGAATTAGGAAACTTATTGAAAACTTCAAAATGGATATCCTAAACACTATTGGTAACTGACTTGACGCAATAAAACTCAAAAAGAAACAAGAGGATGAGAGGGTGGCCATGGAAATCTTTTGTACTAAATGGAGAAATAAGCATGCTGAGAGGGAGTGTACCATTAATGTTATTGAGGTTTGTGGGATTTGTGCTTTAGAACATGCAACCGAGAAGTGTCCATATCTTCTCGGTTTACAGGCTATCTATAAGGGTAATGTTGAAACAAATGATTTTCCACAAACAAACAAGGAACCCTCTTGGAGAAGCCCAAATCAAAACATGTTTCAAGATCCTAGTTTTCAAACCTATGGTTAGAATTAACCTTGGAATTTCTAGCCATCTTACCCTCCTTGGTTTAATCCTCAATCAAAAAACTCTCCTTGGAATCAGTATTGGAGGGAAAATCCTTATGGAAACACTTTTCAGCCCCAAAACCAATCCTCAAACATGCCTAGTACATCCTACAATCCAAACATTCAACCTTATCAATAGGGGTACAAAGCAAATCATTATCAGCAACCCTCATTGTCTCTTCGTCCTTTCCACCAACTTTTACCTATACCATCCAACTCATCATCCTCATAGGCACCACCATCATTAAACCCACCTTGTCCTACTTTGTTGCCTACACAACCCATAGCTAATCCCAATCATAATAAATAGCCTGAGCCTGTAAAATGTGGAAGTACAACCTTTTCCTACTTATATGATAATTGTTGTCCCAATAAATGAGATTCAACTACGATATGGGAAAACAATCAATAAGGAAAAATCATTGACATTATTTAGGAAGAGGGCCCTAAAGAACAAACTGAAAATCACATTCAACAAGAAAAACAAAAACAAAAAGTTGAACTAAATGAACCTCCTTCCCTGGAAAGACTACTTGTTAAGAAGGAAGAGATCCCAATCAAATATGATTTAGAATCAGAATTGAGGAATGTTTGTATTAAAATTCCTCTATTACAAGCCATTAGGGACATTCCTATCTACACTAAAATCATTAAAGACCTCTATATTAAGAAACCTAGAAGGAAAGGACACAAGAACCAAAATGTAAAAGTCATGAGTGAAATGTCTAGGATGATCTCAGATTTACCATTAAAATACAATGACCTAGGAAATCCCATAGTGACCATCGAAATCAATGGAGTACTTCTACCAAACACCCTTGTAGACTTAGGAGCAGTGATTAAGGCTATGACTTTTGAAAGTATTACATCTTTACAATTGCAAGGGGTCAAACCTACACCTATTATTTTAGAGTTGGCAGATAAATCCATTATTAAAGCCATGGGAACTCTGGAAGGCATAGTAGTCACCATTGCTTCCTAGAAATATCCCATCGATTTCATTGTCATTTCTTCTGAAAAACCAGGACACTCTGTAGTCCTAGGACACCCTTGATTAGCCACTGCGGATGCTGTGATAGGGTGTCGAAATGGAGAAATGGTCATTTCCAATGGTTCATATAATCAAACCTTGTCAATTTCCCCCCCTGCTCAAACTGTTTCTGAAGTAACCTTATGGCTAGAGAGTCCTTATGGAGATGAGGATTGTAAATTTCCTTTATTATCATTAGAACAATCTAGAGGACTCCAGGAACAATCAAAAGATCATATTTTGCAACAATTTTTATCTGATAGCTCTTATATTGATTATCTGATTTCTTTTACAGGTTATCAACATGTTTTCAATAATGAGTTTCAAGAATATTGTCATTCAGCTATATTTGCCTCATTCACAACAATAGAGGACAACAATGACCTCACTATGAAACCAGTTGAATTCAGTGAAGGAAACATTGTGTATATCGGTAATGAATTAAACGAAGAACGAAAGTAGAATTTGTTGAGCATGGTTCAACAATAATTTGGAGCTTTCGCCTGGGACTATTTGGACATGAAAGGAATATACCTAGATACATGCATCCACCACATCTACACCAATTAGGAGATGAGACCAATCTGGAAACCACAGAGACACATGAACCCAGCCTTGAAAGAATTTGTAAAAGATGAGTTGCAAAAGTTATTGGATGCAGATTTTATCTATCCTATTTCAGATAGCAGATGGGTATCACCCTTGGTGGTGGTTCCGAAGAAGAATGGTAAGTGGCACATATGTGTTTATTATAGGGAGTTAAACAAAGCCACTCTATGATATTACTTTATGCTACCATCTATTTTTTAGGTACTTGACAAACCCTCTGGTAAGAAATATTTCTTTTTTCTAGACGGGTACAATGGGTATAATGGTAACCAGATTCAAATCACTGAGGAAGACCAAGAGAAGACCACTTTCACTTGCCCTTAGGCTACCTATGCCTATCAAGTTATTCCTTTTGGCCTCTACAACGCCCTAGCTACCTTTCAGTGAGCCGTCCTAGCCATCTTTTCTGAATTGATCCATGCCTGTGTAGAAGTCTATATGGACGAATTCATAGTATATGGAGATGATTTTCCCAAGCTTTGACAAATCTAGAAAAAGTGTTGATTCAATGTTCAGAAGCCCACCTAGCCCTTAGTAGTAGTAAATGTAAAATGATGAAAACTAAGGGGATAGTCTTGGGCCAACACATTTCATTTGAAGGAATCAAAGTTGATCCAGCCAACATTGACATATTCTCACATATTTCAATTCCTAGTACACAAAAAGAGGTAATTCATGCTTGGTAGTGATAGGTGTTATGTTCTTCATTTCCACAATTTGAATTTTTTGATTTGTTTCAAGCATTATGATTTAGTTCAAGAAGTGTGGTTTACTTCAAAGCATTCCATTCAGAGCATCGATTTGAGTCATTAAATTATCATAGGATAATTTAGATTTATTTTCACATAGTATAATAAGTTTGATTTCCATTTCCAGTGTTGTAGTATAGAGATTGATTTCATAGCAGTGTGATAGAAATTCGATTTCATTTATAAACTCAGAGAATTTCATTCAAGTTGATTTCAAAATTAGTCTTTGCAACAATATGATTCGAGTACATTTTCTTTCTGAGAAAGAATAGTCTAGTTTGACAGTTAAGGATTTGATTCTAGTTTTCTTTTTCAAGTTGTAGCATTACATTTTGATTTCTCAAAGATTAGGTTTTGATGATTGCTTGCCTCTTCCTTTTGAATAATTACAGTTGAACTTCATGTTTTGAAGGGTTTCTTTCAAGAATTGTGCTTAGAGTGAATTTCATTAAGCCTTTGGTTTCAGTGAGTTTGTCTTTTGATTGCAGAAATTTAGAATAAGGAACATAAATGGATTGAGTTAAGTTGATTTCATTTAGATTTCTTATTTTTCTGAGAATGAGATGAGTGCTAATTTTCTTAATTGATAGTGCTTTTTCATCATTCTATACTTAACAATCATTATCAAGGAAAATTACATACTCTGAATTTAATCTTGAGCCAAAAATGAAATACAATTCATGCTTACGAGTCCTAGTTGACAATTAAATATTAGGAGGTTTAATCAATAATTAAAACTCACAACAATGACTTAGGGTTTAAGGGATCAAGGGCTTAATGGGTTATGATATATGAGTGTAAGGGTCAAGGGATTATGGCTTGGGCTTAAGGGGATAGGGAATTTAGTGGTTATGGGTCAAGGGCTTATGGATTGTGATAATGGGGCCCCTAATCCGTTTATAAAAACTATTGGGGGTTCCCCTATCAATTGCTCTCATTGCCTTCCCTTTAGGCTCCCTAGCCCCTATGCCATTAAGTCCTATGCCTTCTCTAATACTATGATTATAGATGTCAATAAACAATTCTTGGACCTCTCACCTCTACCCATCCATGCTATCCTTATGTCCCTTTTCCTTGTTCAATGTACCAAAAGATATTCCTCCCCCAAAAGTCATCAGAATTGAACATTCAAAGGTAATGATTTAATAATTGCCTCAAAAAGTTCAATTCTCATGAATTTTGTGGTGGGGGCGAGGGGTTGCCGAAAACCACCTCCAAAAGTGATCCAGGTCGATATTGGTGTCCACTCGCCTATTACCCCTATACCTCTAGTTGATTTCATCTATTTCCTTGCTTATTTCAGCATTTACTATTTTTAGCAGTTTTTCGGGTCCTAAACTTCCGAAGCAATTTTGACCCCCTCAATGACGCTTTTTTGAGGTCCACTACAGGACCAAAGCCATAGGTAGGGGCCAACCAAAAATCTTGTAGTATTTGGAGAGACCTTTCAAACAAGGTATCTTATGCACCAAACAGAGATAATATGACGAAGTTATGGTCCCGGGAAGTTGGCTACCCAACTAACCCCAACAGGACCCACAAACTCTTGGCATTACATCTCCTAAGGTTAGGCCCTTGAGCCTCATTGTAACACAATTCATAGGCATGTAGCCACCACATCTCTTTTCAAAGATAAGCTACCATCGCTCGAGCTAGTTTATTCCCATTCTATTTGTAAGCATATTTCAATATTTTGATATTAATGAAATGAAGTGTTATCTCTATTGCATCTCTGTATTTATGGTTATATCTATAATTTTTTGAATTCTTGTTTAAGTTTAGATTAGTGGTATCAGAGCAGTCTTCTCTTCCTCTATTTTTCTTTTCATTTCCCCAACGAGGTCAGGGTATAAGGAGTTAGGGCTCGAACTGGTTGAACCTTTGCAAGACCAGCCTCACAAACCCCGACAACCTCCCATGGCAGAAGAAAATAAAGATGAGGGGGCAGGATATCCTTTAAAAATATTGCTAGAGGAAGCTCTCAAGTGACAGAGGAACATGGTGATGGATAAATTTTCTAAGATCCTCTGACAACTACCGACAAGCGACGTATCTTCATCCAATAGCCACTCTGGAGGTGTCACTCCTTTTAAGGTACAAGTTACCTTTGATATTCCCATATTTGAGGGTAGATAGATTCAATTGCCATAGATAAATGCTTGAATCTGTTGGAAGGATATTTTTAAATTCATGACTTTTCCAATCAAGAAAATATTACATTTGCACTTCTCAAATTTTCCCCACACATCAAGGACTAGTGGTAAAACTACTGTGAACAAAAGGACAAGAGGGGATCCTCACTATTTTTAGCCATACCCACTTGGGATTCTTTCCAAGATGCCATCAAGGAACAATATTACCCTATTAGGAACTATGAAGACAAATACATAAGGTGGACCGTGCTATGACAAAGAAGGGACCAAGATGTGTCAGAGTTAACAAATGTTTTCCATACCATCTGCACAAAGTTGGGTATCAAGGATTTTAAGCAGAATTTGGTACTCAATTATCACGACAGATGGAGTTCCTAGACATATCCTCACTCGGCACGACATACTGATATGCTATCAAGATTGAGCATAAGTTCAAAAAAAAGAAGTGAGACTTTGGATTTGCGAATCTAAAGCAAGGAAAAAGTGCCCCCAAATCACAGATAAAAGGCCAAATCCAAGGCGGGGTGACCCAAGACAACCCGTTGAAGCCGCAAGAAAATAACAACACCACAAAGAGAAAGGAGGACACGGGAAAATGGTGTGAGTTACATAAGAGCTCCACTCACAACATAAGTGAGTGTCGGGCCAAACAATCACTGGTGGCTGAGTTGAAGGCTTCTAATTCAGATGCATGTTCCGAATCTAAGTCAGAACCTGATAAGGGGAATGACAAAGGGAAGCAGATCATTGATGTGGATCCCAGTGACACCGTGGAAACCGTCAATATCCATAAGAATGATCCTGAAGATCAAGAGGAGGGGGGATGCCTCTTCCACTCACAGATGTGGGTGCGGGGTTCTCCACTGTAGTTCATTGTCGACAGTGGGAGCCAAATGAACCTCATTTTAGTAGAGTTCGTGAAGCAATTGGGCCTACTATAAAAAACACATCCACATCTTTACACCATCGGGTGGCTTCACTAAGGATGGCATCTTTGTGCCAACTAATAGTGTCTCCTTCCCTACAACATCAAGCCCTTCACGGATGAGGTACTATGTGATGTTGCTCCTCTTGAGGTTTGTGATCTAGACCTTGTTCTGTGATTATTACTTTAGGTAATAAGTTGTACAAGATACTGGAGGTAGCCTTGCCTACCGCCATCTCTTTGATCACTGCAAAGAAATGCAGTAAGATCATTTGACAGACTAGGAATTTTTTTTCCTTATGATTCACCCTCAGGAAAAGAAGAAGTTTTTGGCCACTGCTTCCAAACAGGGCTCCTCCACACATCAGTAGTAGATGGACAAGGTCATGGAGGAGTATAGGGAAATTTTCGCCTCACATACATGGGTACCTGTGCACTGTTAGGTCAAGCACTCCATTGATCTAACCCCGGGCGTGCCACTACCCAATGGAACGATCTTTCAATGCTCTATTCTGGAGAATGATGAGATCAAGAGGAATATTCAAGATTTACTATAGAAAGGGCACATCAGACCAAGATCCTCACCCTGTGGGAGCCTAATTGTATTAGTACAGAAGAAGGATGTGACCTAGAGACTCTGTATTGACTATCAGGTGTTGAACAACATCATTGTCCCCACAGATTAATGACCTTTTGGACCATCTCAAGGGGGAAAAATATTTAAGCAAGGTTGAATTGAAGTCTAGTTATCACCAGGTTCCTATTGAACCCTCCAATGTGTGGAAGACTACCTTCGAATCCAAGGAGTTCCTTTTTGAATGGTTTTTCATGCCTTTCAGGTTGACAAATGCCCTCACAACCTTCATGAGATTGATGGAAGACATCTTGTGACCCTTCACATAAGAATTAGTGGTGGTGTATTTACATGACATCTTGATCTTCAACCAAATTTTGGAAGAGCGTCTCCACCATATTTGATAGGTCCTTTAAACCCTACGACAACACAAGTTGTGTGCCAAGTTGGAGAAATGAAATTTTTTCATGACCCAGGTTCAATGTCTGGGGTATATCATTGATGAACAAGGTGTTCATGTGGACCCATTCAAGATACAAGTCATTCAGGATTAGCCAAACACACATT
>APFE030078098.1:123113-188851 GCA_000404065.3 Pinus taeda | reverse complement strand
GGGGGGTGTTGTCCAAAATCGCCTCAAAAAGTTACATTGTCCTGACTTTTAAGGGGGGTTGTTAAACAACCCCCATTAAAAATCATGAAAATTGAAGTTGTGAGGTGTTTTTCGACAACCTACCCCAAAAGTAATGAGAAATGAACTCTTAGAGGTAGTTGTTAATGAACACCTCCAAATGTTCAATTCTCATGAGTTTGTTGGTAGAATAGTGTTCGCATTGGTGTCAACCCTAGGAAGCCAGTCCTATTATGGAGTTTATAATGATTCTTTTATGCTTATAGAGGTTTTCCTTAGGTGTTTACAAGTCCTGAAGGTGTCTGGCAAGTTGTGGAAAAAGTGGCAGCAAATTCTAGGCAAGGAATTTTGAGTTTTTTCCATTTAAGTCTACAAATGTTGGTTCACAAAGGAAAACTAGGATTTGGAATTTATATTGCCTAGATTTTATTTGGAAAATACACGTCCACAAATCAAATTAGGCATGGAGAATACACATTCGTACCTATAGGTGCCCAAAATGAGTTCCATGAGCATTAAACCTCAAAGAATCGATCTGGTTAATCAACATTCATATCGCCTTGGTCATTATAATGATTAGTTTGTAGTGTCATTGATATGGTGGTATGTTGAGGGAATGTCGCAAGATTTTAGCTACTAAATTTGGTACAAGACCTTACGTTGCTACCAAACTATTTGGATTTTTGTTTTAGTCTTGAGTGATGTGGTCCACATTGTGATAGTCAATGAACATATTAATTTGGTCCTTGAATGAAATTTTATTTGGTAACCATTCAAACCTTGATTTGGTACATTGTAATGGGATCAATTAAATTTCCACTCAATGGTTTAATTTTCAAAGGAGTAAACACCTCAAGAGTTCAAGTAATCATTGTATCTAGTCATAGCCTTGATTGGAATGACTTTTATGGAATTGATTTTGTTATCAAAAGATTAATTTAATTATGGTTTTTTATGGTCCACATGTGCAATTTTGTCATCATATGGTCTTCACAAATTATTTATTATGTGGATTTGGCTTATGGTGAGATGGAATGAATTAAAATGGTCCAAAAATTCTAGCACACTACGTTGGTCCATCGATAAAGGTGCAAGCCATAATGATTAAATATTATTTCATGGAATTATCTGGTCCAAGGAAATTAATGGATTGATTAATTTGGATACCATCAAGTTTTACAATTTCTTTTTTCTCATAGTAACCATTGGGCTAACATAATCCTCTAAGGCTATAAATACACAGTGTGATCTAACATTCGAGGTGTGTATCATGTGCAAGCTGAGCAAGTGTGTGATTGAGATTGTTTTTCATATATATATATTTTTTATCATGGGTTGCAATGGAAGAGATCAATCTTGTAACTTAGAAGTCTTTGATTAATTCTATTATGGCATAGTGAAGTGAACGATCTGAGCTAATAATGTATACTTGTGTGCATGTCCTCTTGAAGAAAGAAATAATGTGTATAAGAGATTGAAGTGGAGCATATACATATGCAATGCTCACATAATATGTAGATCATATGATTCTAAATGTGATAAAAATTATAGCATGTACGTTGTGACATTCAAAGATGCAATGTGGCCCTATAGCATAGGTAAGATATTAATGACAAAGGAAGAGCGTTGGAATTGATTCCAATTGATCATTGGACAATAAATAATATAAGTAAATCATTTGTAAATTGTTAATCGGTTGGATATAGTGGAATTTGTTTTTTAGCTAATGTGTGTTGTAAAATGATATTGCACTTCTTGTACAAAGCGATTCCGGAGATCATGAAATCAACAAAAAAAAGGGTAGATCAAAGCATATGAGAATGGAGAATGTATTTCAAAGTGAATCACCTATTCCAAAGCATTGAAGTGTCAGAGATTCATGTCTGTAGCAGGGAATCATCTACTAATATTATTTTCTAACTAATTATGCACATAAATAGCGATGAAATGCATAAAACAGAGCATTCATGCCATGACAGATTTATAAGAGGTTTTATTTGGTTAATATTGTTGGTGTTTTAAATATTGATTATTGTTTGCACGTATAAATGCTTGTTTGTAAGAGCTATATGGTGATGATTTGTATACAAAGATAAATTGATGGCCTTATATGTTTCCCTTAGATATGTGTAAAGGTACCTTGATTTATTGTTGTTGGTTAAAGTACTGATTGAGATTGTTGGTGATTGATTTAAGCAAAGTGGTGTTGAGTAATAGTTTATGTATGTCGCTATTTTGATTTGTATGATGAGAGTGCTTGAGTCAAATTTTGATATGCTAATGAACTGAGCAGATTTGTAAGTTGATTTGGTTGTTTGAGATGTCATTAGGGTTTGGCAGTATGTTGATTATTGTATGAGAAGAGGACTAGTGATGAGATGTTTTGGTTGTAATGAGCTGAGTGTTGAGTTAATACTTGTTGTCTAAAGGAAGAGGTTGGAGCAAAGTCGCTAATATATTTTATGTAGAGTGTAGTTTTCGATCTAAGGTTGTGATTGTAAGGTTCCAAAGAAACTAACAATGTTTATTGCAGGGGCATACTATTGTTGATGCTACATTCAATAGTATATGGCTAAGTTCATAGCGTTGTAGGTGTTAGCCATGTAGTTTGTGTAAATTCATGTAATACACATGGTGTGATTATAATAGCTTCCATAAGTTTTGATTATGTTTAGATTCATTGTATGCTACTAAGGTCATGTCATTACTTGGATCATTAGTGATATTTTGTTGTTATTGTCACTATATATTGCTGCTAGGGTTTGGCAATGTGATTCCTTGTATGTTGAATAAGGGATATTGCTAGTGTTCGAGGTTTGATGAGATGATTATGAGAAAGATCGATGTTGAATTTGTTACGAGAAAGGAAATGAAAAATGAAAAAATGGAAAGGGATAAAAAATTGTGTATAGAAAAATGATAAAAAGAAAAATATAGAAAAATGAATAAATCCTAAGAAATATTCAAAAATGCGCACTAGTTTAAATGCCACACATTATGTTAATTAGTTTGAACATAATTAAATGACTAATTATGGTTTTAATAAATTTTCCTTGTCGACTTGATGTTTTGTCGTATTATGTAATAAAGGCACTTATCTCAACCGCTCAGATGAGATGCTCCCCGCCCAGATCAACAATCAGGGAAGCACTTCCAACCCCCTCGCCCCTCCTAAGTTTAACCAAAGGGGGGGTGGGCGGGGGTGGGGGGGGGATCCGAAATTGATTTCGAATAAACCATAAATGCTCATGTTCGCTCTTCAACACCTCAAAAACCCCCCCCCCCCCCCAACCTTATAAACCACTTACCATCCCCCCCAAAAACCATTGTTGATCACTCCCGCTCCCATAAAAAAAGATGAACCCACTCCACCTTTTCCATCTATCCACTTTTCATTCAACAATCCACTAACCATTATCCATCCATTCAATTCCACGACTGTTTCCATAATAATTGTCCCGCTCTCATAATAGATATCCTGAATGGTTAATCCTCCCATTATATAAATAAACACATGCTTTACTACTATTTATTTTACGTGTTTCGCTTGCAAAGATGCATGTCCTTTCTCAGTACAACTAGACCAGCATCAAAATCACTTCTTTTAGCACTACAAAAACGTACTAATTACCTGGTAAACATAACCCCTTACTTGATTATACCTTCAATATGTCTCCAAAAGGAAAATCTATAATGATAGAGGAAAACCCAATGATGCCCCCTGTCTTAGATTTAGATAGACTACCTCTAGTTGACCAAGAGTATAAAATCGTTGAAACCTAATGTGAGTTCGATCTATATGAAATCCACACTTGGGCCAAAGAAAAATTCCTTGATGCTAGTGATGAATTAAGCATGCGGGACTCCTTCCTACCTCAATTCATCCTTCCTTAGACCCATTTGTTTCCATAATTTGTAACCTGGTTCCATTTTAAATACATCCCAAGCGAAAGAGCCATTATTGCTCAAAATAATGATGTATTGTTTACAATATCCCCAGAGTCAATATGCCAAATTCTTCAAGTAAAACCTTTAGCTGCTTTGCACCCTTTCTCTATAGATTCCCTCATGGAAATCTATAAGAAACCCACCTTTCCTCAAAGAGCTAATATTTTTGAAATATTATTTCCTAAAAATACAGAATTACCTAAAACAAATCCTACATACCACTCTTCAATGTTCCCAGAAATAACTAGATAGGTTATCTCAGTAGTTTCTTGTCTATTAGGTTATCCAACTGATCAGTGGGTTCATGAGATTATTTTAGGATTTCTATCAGTTTTTTTAGTAGGTGAAAAACCATCCACGATATTCAATTATAGTGAGTTTTTGCCTGAAGCAATACATGATTATTTCTTAAAGTTTTCAATAGAAGTATCTTTCAAATATCAGTCAGTTCTTGTATACATGTTCTTATTTCATCAAGTAGATAGATTCAATTTTCAATTATAGAAATTAGATGAGCAAGTTAATCCTCAATCTGTGATTCATTGGATTTCCTTGGTAAGGAAGAATACGAATGAATTTTCCTTCAATGATTACACCAATTAGTTTTTATATATGGTCTCAGGCTTTCTCGACAGGATGTTGTTCCTAGGATTTCCTCTAAAATCAAGAGAATTCTCCACCTTAGCGAGCAAACAAAGTCTGGAGATTGGTACTTGTATCAAAACTACACATAGATCAAAGTATATGGATGTGAGCTTCCACCATATTAACTGCCTAAGTTTGTGCCAATTAGGATTTTTGCACTAGAATATATTAGACAAATAATGAAAATGGATGAGATGCACTTTGTGTCAGCTAAGAAGAAATGTCAGTTTAAATTAAAAGTTCAAATTGGACCTTTTATTTGTAATACTAGAGCAGAAGCAAGAAGACCTCCTTTTGAAACAAATGAAATTTAAATTTAGTTTTACTTGGTCTTATGATCCCTTGGGGATTACTTCTAATCTAAGGGTAGAACAAAAAACTACTCCTTATGCATACACTCCTAGACTAGAGATCGAACAGAACATGAACCAAGAGGAGTGGCAAGAAAATACATTACAAGAAGTAGAGGAGTATGTTTTCCTTTATACAATTGCACAGACTCCATTACCATAGGAAAAACATGCTAAAAGAAAAAGAGAAGTGTTTCCCCTATAGTTTCAGAAATTTAGAAGACAGACTTCATAAGGTACAAAAAGAATAAAAATAGCCCTCTTGAAGAGCCATCTCAGGAAGAGATCTCACAAGAACATACCACATTAATTTTAATAAGTCCTTATGTTGTAACATTCCCAAGGGTTGGAGAAATTTTCTCAAGCTCTCCTGTATCTTCAGTCACTTATGATCAGAATCAGTTCAAACAAGAGAGTTATCCCATACTACTATAGAACAAAGTATATTTGCTAGATACAGGGAAATTAAGAAGAAAAATGAGGCACTAAAGGCCACCACTTTTTCATAATTATGGAAGCAAACTTCAGCTTCCAAGCACAAGCTTCTCTCAGCATTAGATACTCAAAAGGGACAATTTTAGATGGCACTTTTAGAGCCTAAACTTCCTTTTTTGAATACTGTAGAAGATTACAAAGAATATTTGTTTTCCTTTGAAACTAAACAGATCCATCCTATTGACCAAATTGATCTGCACAAACAAGCTAGAGAAATGATTTACTCCACCATGACTTGTTCATCCATGGCAACATCTGTCGGCATTATGACACAGATTTGGCTCTATGACATAGATATTGTCCTTGATGGAAACTGACTCAAATGATAAATCATAGTTCAGACTCACAGATTGAAGAAAGAGAGGTATACGCAGGTTCCCCATTGACCAAGCCACGTGTACACGCAGGTTAGCAGACCGAAAGGAGTGTATAGCGTACACACGCACTTTCACAGAAGGAAAGGCACGTACATGTTGGAAAACTAAGTCTTGGTCCATAGTATTTGGTCCATGGTATTTTGATCCATGGTATTGGTCCAAGGTATCTGGTCCGAAGTGTTGACCCCAGGTATTTGGTCCAAGGTATTGGTCCTAAGTGGTTTTGGTCCATGGTATTGAGTAAGGCCTAAGATTATAAAAGGAGGAGAAGATCATTAGGCAAACGCACTCAAGTATTGAATATCTAATGAAGAGCAAGATCTAGAATACATGTTATTGGTTTATGGTGCATAGCTGGATCTGAATCAAGAATAAACCTTAGCGCTTGATGAAGGATAAGATCTAATGATGGGTCAAGATCTTAAGGCTTGAAGTGAAGTATCTTTGTGTGGTTTTTATCTTTTATATGAATAACTAGCGCATGTTGTAGTCTGTAAATATGATGATCTGGGTATAACTGAAGTATGGAATTGTTGTAAGTTTTAATAAATCATTTACAGATCTGTACGCAGGTTCACTTTAGAAAAGGCACATATACACGTTGGTTCTGCATATCAAAATAGCGTATACATCTTAAAATTGATATACAGATCTGTACGCAGGTTTTCTATGAGAAAAGAGTGTATGCACGTAGGTTTGACACATGGAAGTAGCGTATACCTCATAAAATATGTTTTAGCTACTTCTATTTGCTGTTGCAGTGTTTTGAGTTCTGGTTATTGTGCTCTAGTTACTGTATTCTGGTTACGACATTCTGAAAAGTGATTGATTGATTTAGTTGTGGTTGGTTCAAAGGAGATTGGTTGATGCAGATATATTTGATGTTTGAGTGATGTTATTGATGGATCCAGTCTGAAAATTTATGAAACGTGGTCCCCGGAAGAAAAGAGAAGGTTGTAGCCTTCTGTAGGTTGTCACCTATGTACTAGTAAACATATCAGCTAATATAAGAGTAGGGGGTTGTAGCTCCCTTCCAAGAGAAGCTGGAGAATGAGAGAAGGTTGTAGCCTTCTACAGGTAGAAGTCTGCGTATTGGTATAAGACTGGACCAGTACAAAAACTGTAAAAAGAAGTTCCTTATTAAAAAGAAGATAGAGATGATTGTAGCAGGTGGTTTTCACCCACATTGGGTTTCCACCTTATATCTTGTGTTCATGTGTGTGATTGTCTATTCTATTTTTACTACACCTGGTTACTGTTTATATGGTTCTCATGCACTGAACAAAGATCAACATATGATGAATTAACTGAATCATAAGTTTGCAAGATATACGCTAGTTGCCTTAAATACAGTTGCGCATACACGCAAGTTCCATTAACTGAAGTAGCATATATGAATATAATTATGGAAATGAAATATTATTGACTTGCTAATACTGATTCACCCCCCCTCTCAGTATTATTTCCGACAATTGGTATCAGAGCAGGTCCTTCAAAAGAAGCTTGATCGCTTGAAGGAAGATCTATCATCATGAGTAACTACGAAAGGGAGGGATCTATTAGACCACCAATCTTTGATGGGAGCAACTTCTTTTATTGGAAGGTAAGAACCACAACCTATCTTTGATCTCTTGGAACAAATGTCTGGGAAATCGTGGAAGGAGGATATACATTTCCATCAGCAATTCCTACAGATACGGCAGGTAAAAAGCAATATGAAACTAATGCCAAGGCTGTCAATACATTATTGGGGAGTCTGTCACAATCAGAATTTGTCAAAGTAATGCAGCTCAAAACTGCCAAAGAAACATGCGACAAGATCGTTCTAAGCTATGAACAAGACAGTCATGTAAAATGCGCAAAACTGCAAACCCTCAGAATTCAATATGAAACTCTTAAAATGCATAATGATGAAAGTATAGCTAGTTACTTCTTATGTATAGATGAGATTTTTAATTGCATGAAGAACTTGGGTGAAGAGATAAAAGAAGTTACTTCAGCTCAAAAGGTTTTAAGATCCTTGTCTACTAAGTTTGAATCAAAAGTATCTGCCATAGAAAAAGCAGGATCTTTAGACTATTACTATGACACAGCTGCACGAAATCTTAACTGCTTTTGAAATGAGAAACGGAGGTCCATCAGATATGAGAGAAGCTACATTCAAAGCTTCAGGAAGAGAAAAAATCAATGAATTAGGTCATATTTCAGAAGGAGAGGAAGAAGCAAACTTTGTCAAGAACCTTCAACGGGGTTCAAGAAGATTCAGAGGTAAACTACCTTTCAAATGTTTTGCTTGTGGAAGGGTCGATCATTATTCTACAAAATGTCCTCATAAAGATAAGCTTCATAAAGGTAAGGAATCAGCAAAATGGAATAGAAAACAAAGTCTAAGTAAGAAGAGCTACTATACGCATGAAGATAGCAATGGTTTATCAATTAGTGATGAAGATAAAAATAGTAATGACTATAGACTTTTGATGGCTTTTGAAAATGATGATTTCTTGGATGCTTTAGATGAAGATGACCTTTATGAAGAAATCTCTAAACTCAAAATATTTTTAGAAGAAAAGAATATGATTATAGATACTCTAACATTCCAACTTGCTGAAAGAGAAAAACACAATGAAAAACTAGAATGTGAAATTGTGGGTCTAAGAAAGGATATTGAGAAAACAAATCTCTCAATCTTAGATTTGCTAAAGGATCAAAAACCTTAAATAAAATTATCAAATTGTAGCGTTCTCCTTTGATAAAGATAAGTCTTGGATATATTGAAGAAGCATCCCAAGCATAGAAGCCATCAACCTCCACTAAAAGCTATCTTGATGCAGCAAAGAGCAATGAACAGTTTGATAATCGACAGCAAAGGCATAAAGTAGATCACCAGGTAAATCAGGCTCAATTTACTTCAAGGATGAATAGAAGCTACAACCAACCTCAAGTAAATCATACTCAATCTGTTTCAAGAATGAATATCAATAGCAACTACAATCACCAGGTTAGTAGATTTGATAATCGCAGGAACTTCTTTAATGACCAATGTTTTTCATGTCATAAATTTGGACACAAAGCTGCTCAATGTGTTGCTTACAAGACCATGACTAGAGAAGCACGAAATCAAAGGAATGTGACAGGGATCATGAAACAGACTTACAATAACTTTTCTCTTCTTGAAAATGAAATAGAATTCTCTATCTACAACAACTTCAGTCATGAAGAATCTAAATGCAGGATTAAATTTCAGAAAAAAACTCAGAAGGAGAAAACTTCATTAAATCCTAAAATATGGAGAAAGAAAGAACCACAAATAGAAAGATGTAGTATAGCCTTATATGTAGAAGGACAAGAAAAGCAGTGGTACATCAACAGTGGATGCTCAAAACACATGACAGGTGATAAAGAAAAACTTCAGTCATATAATGCCTTAGAAAAGGAAAAGAAGGTCTCATTTGGAAATGACACTCCTGCTATCATAAAAGGTAAAGGTTATGTTCTCTCAAAAGAAAAATTTTAAGCTGGGAATGTTATGTATGTTGATGGTCTAAAGGATAACCTATTGAGTGTTAGTCAAATGTGTGATCAAGGAAATGAAGTAGTATTTTGATCAAATGGATGTGTTGTTCGTGAGCTTGATATAGGAGAAACCGTGATCAAAGGTATAAGAACTCCAAACAACTTATACATACTCAAGGGAGGACAACAACAGTGCTATCTAAGAAAAAATGATGAACACTGGCTATGGCACAAAAGATTGGGGCATCTAAGCTTCTCTCAAATAAGAAAAGCATGCAGATTCTAGGTTGTTCATGATCTTCTTGATATCAGCATCCCAAAAATACAATATGAAAATCATGTCAATTTGGTAAGCAAAACAGAGTGCACTTCCCTGAAAAAGAAGGATCAGCTAGTAAGCCTCTTGAACTTGTTCATACTTATTTATGTGGACCATCAAGGAAAAAGTCACCTTGTGGAGAAGAATACTTTATATTGTTCATTGATGATTTCTCCAAAATGTATTGGATAGGACTTCTAAAGCATAAAGATGAAGCATTTGAAAAATTCAAAGCCTTCAAAGCTTTGGTTGAAAATGAATCAGATCGCAAAATCAAATGCCTCAGATCTGATTGAGGAGGGGAATTTAGCTCAGATGATTTCTTTGACTTTTGTGAAGAACATGGAATAAAAAGGCAATTCTCCACTGTAAGGACTCCTCGGAAAAATGGAGGGGTAGAAAGGATGAATAGAACTATTCAACAAATGGCTTGTGTTATGTTAGATGAGTCTGGAACTCCTGCAACCTTATGGGGTGAAGTTGCATTCGCTACCGTCACTATTCTCAACCAAGCAAATGTTCAGGTAAACAGCACTCAAACTCCACATAAACTTTGGTATGGTAAGACTCCTACTGTAAAATACTTCAAAGTTTTCGCAAGCAAATGCTACATCAAAAGGACTGATGAAAAACTTGGTAAGTTTGAACCCAGAGTAGATGAAGGCATTCTCCTTGGTTACTCTTTCTGAAGTAAAGGATATAAATGTTATAATAAAATACTTGGGAAAATTATTGAAAGTATTGATGTTGTGGTTGATGAAGCATGCAAAAATCCAAAGCAAGTAAAAATCGAAGATTGTGAAGAAGATTAGGATTATCCTCCCACACCAAATCAGACCAATTCTGAAGAAGAAACCAACGAAGCACCAGAAGAATAGATAACGGTAGAAGAAAATACTCCATCTAGGTATGTTCAGAAAAATTATCCAAAGACTCAATTTTTGGGACAAAAAGAGGCAGGTATATAGACAACAAGAACTATTACAGAAGCTTCAAGCTATCTACCATTACTTTCCTCCACCGAACCTCAAAATGAAAATGAAGCATGCAAAGATGAATGTTGGGTCAAGGCCATGAATGAAGAACTTGAGCAAAATGAAAAGAACAATACTTGGGAATTAGTTCCTAATCCTCATGATAAGAATATCATAAGAACTAAATGGGTATTCAAAAACAAGTTGAATGAAAATGGATAATTTATTAGAAACAAGGCCAGACTTGTTTGTAAAGGATATGCTCAACAAGAAGGTATAGATTTTGAAGAAACCTTTGCACTTGTTGCTAGACTTGAAGCCATAATAATGTTCCTTGCTCTTTCTAGTTTTTAGAAATCAAAGTATACCAAATGGATGTAAAATATGCCTTTCTTAATGGAGACTTAGAAGAAGAAGTATATATTGAGCAACCAGATGGATTCATTCTTGGAAATGATGCAAAACTTGTATGCAGACTCAGAAAGGTTCTCTATGGTCTAAAACAAGCTCCAAGGGCCTAGTATTACCGTCTTGACAAATATCTCCATCAATAAGGTTTTTCAAAAGGATCAGTTGATAGAAATCTATATACAAAGATTGACAATAATAAATTGCTAATACTTGTTTTGTATGTTGATGATATCATTTTTGGTAGCAATGAAGAAGCCATGAGTCAGAATTTTGCTTCAGTAATGCAACAAGAATTTGAAATGTCCCTGCTTGGTGAGCTTACATATTTTCTTGGTCTACAAGTTCAACAAAATAAAGATGGTATTTTTCTTTCACAAACCAAATATCTCAAGCAGATCTTGAAAAAATACGGCATGGAAGATTCTAAACCAGTATGTACCCCAATGGTAACAGGATGTAATCTGAGCTCAAATGATGAATCAGCAGCAGTACATCAACCAACCTACAAATCCATGATTGGCAGTCTTCTTTATCTAACAGGTAGCCGACTAGACGTCATGCATGCAGTAGGAATAGTTGGAAGATTCCAAGTAAATCCAAAGGAATCACACCTTCATGCAATCAGAAGGATTTTCAAATATCTTCAAGGAACAAAGAATTTTGGTTTATGGTATCCTAGAGATACAGATCTTACACTTCATGCATATACAAATGCAGATTGCGCAGGAAGCCTTGATGATACAAAAAGCACTAGTGGTGGTGCATTCTATATGGGTTCTAGATTAGTGTCTTGGTTCAGCAAGAAACAAATTTCAATTGCATTATCTACAGCTGAAGCAAAATATGTGGATGTTGCATCTTGCTGCACACAACTCCTTTGGATGATGCAAACATTGCAAGACATTCAGATCACATGTATTCCACCCATCTCCATTCTATGTTATAATACAAGTGCCATCAATATTTCAAAGAATCCAGTCATGCATTCCAAGACCAAGCACATACCCATCAAATATCATTTTCTATGTGAACAAGTGCTTGAACAAAAGGTCAAATTGGAATATGTTCCCTCCAAAGAATAGGTTTCTGATATATTCATCAAACCACTACCCAAAGAGACATTTGAATATCTCAGAC
The DNA here is from genome assembly GCA_000404065.3 of Pinus taeda. Classification (NCBI taxonomy): domain Eukaryota; kingdom Viridiplantae; phylum Streptophyta; class Pinopsida; order Pinales; family Pinaceae; genus Pinus; species Pinus taeda. The sequence continues at coordinate 176,664 of APFE030078098.1, read as the reverse complement.
AAAAGCTGGGAGTAGTTGATGCATCATCCTGCTGTTAAAACTTATTTGCTTCAAAGAAAAGTGGTTATACATGAGTTTTATGAAGCATAGCCACGTACATATGCCGGTTTCTGTGGATACAGTCGCGTATATGTTGGTTTGAAGAAAAGTAGTGAGCCAGACTCAGGATAAAAGGAGTCTGATATGGATCTGACAGTGATCATCTAGCACAGGTTCAGCGGGAGCATATGCTTCTAATAATACATTGTTGGCATTATCTTAGAAGATCTTGGTACAAATTCACAGTTGTTTTTTATTCAAGTGGAATAGGTTCAGGGGGAGATCATGGTTGCTGACTTGGATGCTGATTGACAGATGCTGTTGATGATAGTTGCTGATGACTATCATGGTCTTGTTTAAGATATTTCGTCTCTATGTCATGTATATCTTTTAATGTCAAGGTCATGAAACGGCCTATTTTGTTACCCCGCTATGCATGGGATGGATGATGTAATGTTCTTGTTTTGACATGTATAAACAATTGGTATATCCCCACTTGGTTGGGAGATGGATGTATGTATGAGTCATTGGTGATAGGAAGGTCATTTATGATGTATGTATAGAGTCATGTTCTTCTTTTAGAACATTTTTTTGCAGACCTTGCTTATATTCAGGGGGAGCATGGAGCTCAATCAGCACACTTCAACATATCAGAGAAATCTGCATGAACTCAAGGGGAGTATAACCCTTTTCCCTTGATGACAAAGGGGGAGAGTGACTTGGGGTTGCCATCAAGTCCAAAGGGGCAGATTGTTGGCATTATGACACAAATTTGGCTTTATGTCACAGGTGTTGTCCTTGATGGCAACTCACTCAGATGACAGATCATAGTTCAGACTCACAGATTGAAGAAAGAGAGGTATACGCAGGTTCCCCATTGATCAAGTCGAGTGTACACATGGGTTAGCAGACCAAAAGGAGCATATAGCGTACACATGCACTTTCACAATAGGAAAGGCATGTACATGTTGGAAAACTAAGTTTTGGTCTGTGGTATTTGGTCCACAATATTTTGATCCATGGTATTGGTCCAAGGTATCTGGTCTGAAGTGTTGACCCAAGGTATTTGGTCCAAGGTATTGGTCCTAAGTGGTTTTGGTCCATGGTATTGAGTAAGGCCTAAGATTATAAAAGGAAGAGAAGATCATTAGGCAAAGTCACTCAAGTATTGAATATCTGATGAAGAGCAAGATCTAGAATACAGGTTATTGAGTTATGGTGCATAGCTAGATCTGAATCAAGGATGAACCTTAGCAGTTGATGAAGGATAAGATCTAATGATGGGTCAAGATCTTAAGGCTTGAAGTGAAGTATCTTTGTGTGGTTTTGATCTTTTATCTAAATAATTGGTGCATGTTGTAGTCTGTAAATATGATGATATGGGTATAGCTGAAGTCTGGAATTGTTGTAAAGTTTAAATCATCATTTACAGATCCATACACAGGTTCACTTTAGAAAAGGTGTGTATACACGTTGGTTCTTCATATCAAAACAACGTATACATCTTAAAATTGATTTACAGATCTGTCCGCAGGTTCGTTGTGAGACAAGAGTGTATGCACATAGGTTCGACACATGGAAGTAGCATATACCTCATAAAATATGTTTTAGCTGCTTCTGTTTGTTGTTGTAGTGTTCTAAGTTCTGGTTACTTTGCTCTGGTTATTATATTTTGGTTACTGTATTCTGGTTACAACATTCTGAAAAGTGATTGATTGATTCAGTTGTGGTTGGTGCAAAGGAGATTGGTTGATGAAAATATATTTGATTTTTGAATGATGTTATTGATGGATCCAGTCTGAAAATTTATGAAACGTGGTCCCTGGAAGAAAAGAGAAGGTTGTAGCCTTCTGTAGGCCGGAACCTACGTACTAGTAAACATATCAACTAGTACAAGAGCTAGGGGGTTGTAGATCCCTTCCAGGAGAAGCTGGAGAACGAGAGAAGGTTGTAGCCTTCTACAGGTAGAAGCCTGCATACTGGTATAAGACTACACCAGTAAAAAATTGTAAAAAGAAGTTTCTTATTAAAAATAAGATAGAGACGATTGCAGCAGGTGGTTTTCACCCACATTGGGTTTCCACCTTATATCTTGTGTTCATGTGTGTGATTGTCTATTCTGTTTTTACTCCACCTGGTTACTGTTTATATGGTTCTGATGCACTGATTAAAGATCAAAATATGATGAATTAACTGAATCATAATTTTGCAGGATATACACTAGCTGCATTAAATACAGTTGTGTATACACGCAAGTTACATTAACTGAAGTAGCGTATATGAATCTGATTATGGAAATGAAATATTATTGACTTGCTAATACTGATTCACCCCCTCTCTCAGTATTATTTCCAACAACATCAAGGTTACATGTTTCAGTGAATAATGTTCAATCCCAGTTAAATCTAGAAAATATATCATCACTTGCCAAAGATACTAAAATAAAATATGTAGAAGATATGGTAATTAAACTGGGATATGATCCCAGTAATGTTAAATTTGTCGACGAAATGATTAAGAGGAAAAATGTTTATATTGAAGCATTGAGAAAATAGTTGAAACTCCCTACTACTGAAGATCCCCGGACCAAAAGAATTTGGTGAGTTAGAAAATGAAAAGGAAAACATGTTCAAAAGAATTATTGAAAAAACATTACAAATACAGAGGATGGAGACTGAACTAGAAATCCTATTGAAAGAAAATTAACAAGAAGCAGATGTGGTAGTAGTTATTCCTATAACAACAACTTCTATTGCAGGTACTTCAACAACTCCTATTGCAGGGAATTCTATTGCAGTAGCTATAGTAGTGGAAACACAGTCCACAAACTCAACAATTGGTTTAGCTAAAGCAATGGGAGATTTGTCCATAACAGATCAAGAAATTGAAAATATGAAGGCTCAACTCAACAATCTCCAAGAGTAGAAGCTAAAAATTGATAATGTTTACTTCGAAGAGCTTCAAAAAACTCATAGACTAACTCAAAGAATAGAGACTCTAGAAAATGAGTCTATTATTGATCAAACCATTTCACGGGCCAAAGAAAACATCTGGCTAGATATTAATGAGTCTATGACTAATTTGTGGCCTTCTATTGAAATTATTTTTCAGCGAGAGGAACTATTGGAAAAATCAAAGGAAGTGATTGCAGAAGTAAAGAAGGACCTGGGTCAAAATCTAGGAGAGGCAACAACATTAATTAGAATTTCCAATTTAAGAAAAAGGGAAGAGCTGGAAGAATATGAAATTGAAGACATAACTAAAACTATTTTGGAAGTCAAAACGATTCTCAATCAAAGGAATCTAATGTTGTAGCTAGAAAATAAATGCCATAATCTAGAAGCTAGTATTCAGAAGTTCCACAAAATGTTTAATATTCTACATCAAAAAGGACTTCCAAGTTTAAGAGGAATAGAAGATAGTCTGATTCCCCTTGAGGAATACCAACACAGGTTGCATGTTGTAGCTATAAACAAATTTCCTAAGATTAGAGGAACTATTACAGGAAAAGCCTTTATTGAAGGTTTAAGTTTTGACATGTTGACTAAAAATGAAATCAAACATCTGTTCATAGTTAAACCCACTTTTTAGAAATATACTAAAGTGCATGAAACATACAAAAAGTTAATCAAATATTCTACTCCAGATGAAGAAAGATGGGAAAAGATATGGCAACTCCTTGAGTGAACAGACAACAAATTTCTATCAATAGACAACAATTTTTTAGCAACAAGATGCAGATTTTTTTGGGAGCAACAAAACATCAGCCTTTTCAACCCAGTCATTACTAGAAGCCTCAAATTTAGTGCAAAGAGGCCTAAGAAGTTTTATTTTCCTATTTTGTAGTTCTATTTTTTGTAAACAGTTTTGAGATATTTGTAAATAAATCTTGATATTTAAATCAAGATATTTTTAGGAAAGTTGTATAAATACTTTTTACATCAAAGTATAAAGGGTTGAACGATTGTGATAGACTCTCAAGCAGACTTGTAATCCTATGAAATTATTTTCTAAAAGTAATAGAAGGATTTTGGATTCATTTTGAAACAACTTGTGTCCCTGTGAGTACTTCTATGTTATTTATATTTTCACCTTGTTTAAATCTGCATATGTTTAAGATTAATGGGAATTCTGGGTATAATAAGATTGAATTTCAATTTATCTGAAAGCTCCTACAAAGTTATAATCAATTACAGAGATTAGTTTCTTAGACTTTATGTTTCAATTAATTCCTCTACATTTTTAAATTGTCACCTCCCCTCAAGTTTTAAATGTATTTTTTTTGGTTGTAAAAGCATTTTACACACATCATTTGTGTATGACTAGTTAAATAATATGCTTGAAGATTTAATGAATCATATATTTTCTAAATTTAAACCTTACACATATCTACAAAGCTAAATTTTGTTAAAGGTGAGGAGTCAACCCTTCTAATACATCATAAGTAATTAATAAAATTCACATGTTTAAATAGTTTAGAGCATTGGTCATCCAAAAATTCAAAACAAACAAAACATTTTAAATGATCCAACATAATTCCTTAAACTAGAATTATCTACAGAGGTACAACACAGAGCTTGGCCACTATTGAAGTGATGCTAGGGTTTTCTTATGGGGCGATGAGAATGAGTTCGATGCACAACAATTGTTTATAACAAAGTTTTTATTGTAGAGTGTCAAGAGTAAGTTTGTATTCAATTGTGTTGAGGTATTGATAGTATTGAGCTTACAAGATACAACGGGTCCAAAAAGAAAAAAGTAGCCAACTTAGATATCTTTTTGTCACTCAAACATGGATGTTCTCTCCTTGGCATCCAACAATGTCTCCCTTCAACCAAGGCTAGTAGAAGAAGCCTCTATCCTCTATAATAGAGATGCTATGGATATTGAATAACCAAGCTCCCCCCATGTCGAGGAATGGAAAGCTCAAGAAAGTGCCTAGCTCTGAATATTGTAGAAATTATGCAAATTCTCTAAAAATATCGATATGAAACCTCTGTAGAAAATTTGACTATAGATTAACCCAATAATGCAATATACCAAAGAAAAATACTATAATCTACTTCTACTCTCAATTTGTGGAAGCTTAGAATTGAGAAAAATCGAGCTCAGCACATATAACCAGAAGAAGAAGAATCAATGGACATGAAACACAGAAAATACTCAGGGGAAAGCCTCAGCTCAAAAACCCCACTATCTGTATTATCATACAAGGTGGAAATACATCAAGATTGTACAAAGCCTTAGCTCTCACAACTAGCTAGCTCTCAATACAATCCTCCTGGATGCTCACAGGCAAACAAAGCTTCTCAAAAGCCTTCTCCTCTGCCCTCCAAGCCTCCTATTTCCTTGCGCAGTTTCTCCTGGATGATCCTCCTATTACCAAGTGGAAGACTGATCACTCACATTGATCCTACACCCTGTAAAACTACACAATGTTCAAGGAACCTTCCCTTGACTGCATGGATGAGTTTCCTTTATAGGATAACACATGCAACTGATAATTCACAATTTTAATTCAAGGAAAAATTAAAATTGGAATATTCTGGATTCTATTTTATCATTTCTTGTTGATATTTTCAACACTCCCTCTCAACAAGAAAGGAATTCAACTCGATCCCGATCCTGAACCTTTGGAATATTTTGCATGCAACACTTCTCTCAACTATTGTTGCTCCAGCAACTTCAGAAACAAAAAAACATCCAACCTAAACCAGTATGATGCATCTATCATCAAAGTCTCTGACTGCTATTGCCTCTGTCAACTGAAAACTTTGCGCTTCTGGTGACTCTGCCTTTTTTCACTATTGTTAATCCTTCTCTGCGCTCTTCAGTATCTAGCTGCTCTAGCCTCTGTCACTTTGATCTCTGACTGCATCAATCCCACTAATTCCTCCCGCTAATATGTAATTTGGGCTCCAATAGTAATGTACGATCCATGAGATAAAACCTCTCAATGGACCTTGCCCAATTTCAGCGTTCTTGAGACTATCACTTCACATCGCCCCACCTCACACGTAGAGGTATGGCTGCATGTGATCCCTCAGCTGACTCTAATTGTGGCTCCTCCACAATTGTCTGAGACTTCTTTTGGGATTGCATGATGAGAGGTAATTTACTCTCCCTCTCATCCACCAAGTCTCTAACATTTTCCTTGCTCCTCAAGGCTATGCATGCATCTTGAACCTCAAGAGCATACAGGTTCTTGACTCGTGAACCGATCTGCTTCACCTGTCTCCTGGTGATGTGTCTAAGGAAAACCTTTCCCTTACTAAAGACAACATCATAGCCTTTGTCCTCCAGCATCAGGACCGATATGAAGTTCTTCATCAATATAGGCACATACTTCACATCTGTCAGGGTGATAGAAGCTCCATGCTCCCTCTCAAAAGAAACCGTGCCCATTCCTGAAGCACTAAACTTTTCGTCGTCACCCATCTCTATGCAAATCTTGAGGTCTTTCTCCTCCAAGGTACTGAATAAACTTTTATCATCGGTCATGTGGAATGAGGCTCCACTGTCAAGATACTAGACACAACCCATCATCGATGAAACCAGCATACGATGAGGGTAAATTCCATTTCGAACTGAGAGGCTAATGCCCCACCTTTCGATCCTACTGAGGATCCCTTCTTGGACTTCTTTGATGGGAAATTAGTTGCATAATGACCCATCTCATGACAATTAAAGCATCTCACTTTGGAATTGTCAACCTTCTTCCCTCCATGAGAAGAATTCGATTCGAAATGGGAATCTTCCCCTTCCCTTTCCTTGCCTTACTTGCTAAGGCCAAATTTTCTTCATCATCATCCCTGGATGAAGAACCATTTCGTGTGCTCCTCCCGATTTCCTCCTACATCAGATACGCCCACAGTCGTTCCCAATCCAGCAGTTTCTCCTTTCCATTCATAGAGTCCTGGTAGCTATTCCAACTCCTTGGAAGGCCGAGGAGAGCAAGGCTCACCATATCATCATTGGTAGTAGTTATTTCCACACTTCCAAGCTCATCTCTGCAAGTGGTGAGCTTTTTCAGATATGTGGAAATAGTATTTCCATTCTCCATCTTGATTCTTTGAAGCTTATCCTTGAGCGTGAATTTCCTCTGGTCGCTACTGTTCTGGTAGAGGTCCTTCAATGTCTTCCACATTTAATATGGAGTATCCTTCACATGGATACTCGAGACAATATGGTCTCGAACTCCCTCAAGGATGATCTATCTCGCCCTCGCCACTGTTCGCATTATGATACAAGTGTTGTCCTTGATGGCAACTCACACAGATGACAGTTTACAATGTAACGATTTCACAACAAAGGATTACAGATCAAATTCCAAAGATTGAAGAAAGAGAGGTGTACGTTGGTTCACTTTGTCAAAGTAGCATATACACACTGGAACACAGAACAAAAAGAGTCTATATGTATACACACACTTTCACAGAAGGAAAAACGTGTATGGGATGGAAAACAAGTTTTTGGTCTAAGGTATTTGGTCCGTGGTATTTACCCTAGGTTTTGGTCCAAGGTATTGGTACTAAGTGTTTTTGGTCTAAGGTATTGACAGATGGCCTACAACTATATAAGGAAGAGAAGATCATAAGGCCAGGGTGTGCAAGTAATAAGATTATAAGGAATACTTCTATCTGAAGTAAATTTTATGTTGCAGGGTTATGTTTGGGACTAGATCTGAAATATTTATGTGCACCTTGAGTTCAATGTTGGATCAGGATCATGAGACATGAAATGACTTATTCTTGAATGATCTGATATTGGTTGATACTAGATCTGATGTTTTGCACATGTTTGATTCGTTATCTATCAAGATCTGATTGATATATCTGATCAAATTTTGTTGTTTTATTATTGTCTGTCAATGAAGTCTTCTTAGATCTGAATGTTAAACTGAATGCATAAGGAGGCTAGCATATGGTTGATTGATTGTATAAGTGAGAAGAAGTGAAATTTGTCCCTACCTGTGTAAAGCTTTGAAAGTTGACATTAGATATTTAGTATATTGATAGTTGGTACAGACTTGATTCAAAACTTTATGTTTCCAGTAGTTTTGAAGGTATACGTAGGTTCAATTAATGGAAGTAGCGTATACACATAGTTTGGGTTCAGCCAAGTAGTGTATACACTCTAATGCATGATTTTTGAGGTTACAACTGGTTCTGAATGATGATGTAGGGTTCTGGGTTCAGCACAGTGTTCTGGTGTCAATGATCTGATTATTCAGAATAACTAAATATTAATTGATGCAGTTTAAGTTTAAAATTTTTTATGGGTCCAGTGTGAAAATTTGATGAAACGTAGCCTTCAGATTGTGATGATGTGATCCAAGAGTATCCAGTCTGAAAATTCATGAAACGTGGACCCTGGTGGAAGAGTGGAGTTTTCTATAGGCTAGCTCCCACGTACTAGTAAACATATTGGCTAGTACAAGAGCTAGGGGGTTGTAGCTCCCTTCTAGTAGAAGTTGGAGAATGAGAGAAGGTTGTAACCTTTTGCAGGTAAAAGCCTGTGTACTCGTATGAGTCTGCACGGGTACAAGATTGTAAACAGATTTTCTTATTATTAAAAGAAGACAGAGACGACAGTAGGAGGTGGTTTTTACCCACATTAGGTTTCCACCTTAAATCTTGGTGTTCATTTGTGTTGCTTATGTGTGATTCTTTATTATGCTTTTACTGCACTATCTAATAAGTTTCTGATGTATTAGTTTAAGCTCAACACATGATAATTTGTCTAAATCACAAGATATCTGGATATATGCTAGTTTCTTTAATCACAGTTGCATGTACACGCTAGTTCACTTCACTGAAGTAGTGTATATAAATCTATTTGGGAAATAAAAATATTGATCTGATAATACTGATTCACCCCCCCTCTCAGTATTATTTCCAACAATTGGTATTATAGTAGGTCCTTCAGAAGAAGCTTGATCGCTTGAAGGGAGATCCATCAACATGAATAATCACGAAAGCATGGGATCCATCAGACCGCCAATCTTCGATGGGAGAAACTTTTTTTATTGGAAAATAAGAACCACAACCTATCTAAAATCTCTTGGAATGGATGTCTGGGAAAATGTGGAAGGAGGATATACATTTCCAACAGCAATTCCTACAGATGTGGTAGGTAAAAAGAAATATGAAATCAATGCCAAAGTTGTCAATACTTTATTGGGGAGTTTGTCACAATCAAAGTTTGTCAAAGTCATGCAACTCAAATCAACCAAAGAGTTATGGGACAAAATCGTTCAGAGCTACGAAGGAGACTCTCAGGTAAAACGTGCTAAGCTTCAAACTCTCGAGATTCAATATGAAACTCTTAAGATGCATAGTGATGAAAGTATAGCTAGTTAGTTCTTACGTATAGATGAGGTTGTTAATTGTATGAAGAATCTGGGTGAAGAAATAAAGGAAGTTACCTTAGTTGAGAAAATTTTGAGATCCTTGTCTACTAAATTTGAATCAAAAGTGTCTGCCATAGAAGAAAAACAGGATCTGCAGAATATCACTATGACACAACTTCACGGAATATTAATTGCTTTTGAGATGAGAAAAGGAGGGCCATCAGATATGAGAGAAGCCGCATTTAAAGCTTCAACAAAAGGAAAGGAAGAACACAATGAATTAGGACATATTTCAGAAGAAGAAGATGAGGTAAATTTTGTCAAGAACCTTCAATAGGGTTCTGGAAGGTTCAGAGGTAAGATACCTTTCAAATGCTTTGCCTGTGGTAGAGTCGGTCATTATGCTGCTATATGTCCTCATAAAGATAAATATGAGAAAGGAAAGGAATATGCAAAAGGGAATAGGAAACAAGTTGTGAATAAAAGGAGTTATTATACTCATGAAGATAGCGATGGTTTATCTAATAGTGATGAAGATGAAACTTGACATGATTACAGACTTCTCATGGCTTATGATAGAAATGATTTTTGGGATAGTTTAGAAGAGGATATTGATGGTTTATCTAATAGTGATGATTATAGACTTCTCATGGCTTATGATGATGATAATTTTTGGGATGCTTTAGAAGAGGAAAAGTTTCATGAAGAAATATCTGAACTCAAAATCTTTTTAAAAGAAATGAATATGATTATAGATACCTTGACATACCAACTTGCTGAAAAAGAAAAACACAATGAAAAACTAGAATGTGAAATTGTGGGTCTAAGAAAGGATCTTGAGAAAACGAAATCTCTCAATCTTAGATTTGTTGAAGGATCAGAAACTTTAAATGAAATTATCAAAGTTCAGAATTCTCCTCTGATAAAGACAATTCTTGGATATACTGAAGAAGCATCTCATTCACAGAAGTTGTCAACCTCCACCGAAAGCTATCTTGATGTAACAAAGACCAGTGAATAGTATGACAATCGTCAGCAAAGGCATAAAGCTAATCACTAGGTAAATCATACTCAATTTACTCCAAGGATGAATAGAAGCCACAACCAACCTCAGGAAAATCATACTCAATTTGCTCCAAAGATGAATATCAATGGAAACTACAATCAATAGGTAAATAGATTTGATAGTCGCAGAAACTTCTTTAATGGGCAATGTTTTTCATGACATAATTTTGGGCACAAAGATGCTCAATGCATTTCTTACAAAACCATCATGACTAGAGAAGGATGAAATCAAAGGAATGTAATAGGGATCAAGAGAAGTTCCTATAATAACTTTTCTCCTCTTGAAAATGAAATAGAATGCTCAATCTATAACAACTTTGGTCATGAAGAATCTGAAGGCAGGAACAAATTTCAGAAAACATCTCAAAAGGAGCAAATGCCATTAAATCCCAAGATATGGAGAAGGAAAGAATCTCAAACAGAAAGATGTGTTATAGCCTTGTATGCAAAAGGACAAGAAAATCAGTGGTACATTGACAGTGGATGCTCCAAACACATGACAAATGACAAAGAGAAACTTCACTCATATAATGCCTTAGAAAAGGAAAAGAATGTCTCATTTGGAAATGACACTCCTACTATCATAAAAGGTAAAGGTTCTGTTTTCTTGAAAGAAAAGGTTAAATATGGAAATGTTGTGTATGTAGAGAGTTTAAAGCATAATCTGTTGAGTTTCAGTCAAATTTGTGATCAAGGAAATGAACTGGTGTTTCGATCAAACGGATGTGTTGTTTGTGAGCTTGATACAGGAGAGACCATGATCAAAGGTACAAGAACTCCAAACAACTTGGGAGGACAAAAACATTGTTATCTAAGCAAAAGTGATGAAAACTAGTTGTGGTATAGAAGATTGGGACATCTAAGCTTTTCTCAAATAAGAAAAGCATGCAGACTCAAGGCTATTCGTGATCTTCTAGATATCAGCATCCCAGAAAATACAATATGCAAACCATGTCAATTCAGTAAGCAAACCAAAATTCACTTCATGAAAAAAGAAGAGTCAGCTAGTAAGCCTCTTGAACTTGTCCATACTGATTTATGTGGACCATCAAGGAAAAAGTCACCTCGTGGAGAAGAATACTTTATTTTGTTCATTAATGATTTTTCCAGAATGTGTTGGATAGGTCTTCTAAAGCGTAAAGATGAAGCATTTGAAAAGTTCCAAGTGTTCAAAGCTTTGGTTGAAAATGAATCAAATCGAAAAATCAAATGCCTTAGATCTGATCGAGGAGGGGAATTTACATTGGATGAATTCTTTGACTTTTGTGAACAACATGGAATAAAAAGACAATTCTCCACCGCAAGGACTCCTCAGCAAAATGGTGTCTTAGAAAGAATGAACAGGATAGTTCAACAAATGGCTCGAGCTATGCTAGATGAATTTGGAACTCCTGCAACCTTCTGGGGTGAAGCTGCATTCGTTGTCGTGACCATTCTCAGCAAAGAAAATGTTCTGGTAAATAGCACTCAAACTCCACATGAACTTTGGTATGGTAAGACTCCTACTGTAAAATACTTTAAAGTTTTTGTAAGCAAATGTTTTATCAAAAGGACCAATGAAAAACTTGGTAAGTTTGAACCCAGAGCAGATGAAGGTATTCTTCTTGGTTATTCTTCCATAAGTAAAGGATTATAATAAAAGACTTGGGAAAATTGTTGAAATCATTGATGTTGTAGTTGATGAAGCATGCAAAAATCCAAAACAGATAAGATCAACAAAAGATTATGACAATGAAGAAGATGGGGATTATTTTCCCACATCAAATCAAAATTATATTGAAGAAGAAACCAATGAAGCACCAGATGAAGAGATAATGGTAGAAGAAAAGACTCCATCCAGGTATGTTCAGAAAAATCATCCAGAAACTCAAATTTTAGGGGAAAAAGAGGTAGGTGTACAAACAAGAAGAAATATTACAGGGACCTCAAGCTATCTACCATTACTATCCTCCACCGAACCTCAAAATGTAAATGAAGCATGCAAAGATGAATGTTGGGTCAAGGCCATGGATGAAGAACTTGAGCAAATTGAAAAGAATGATACTTGGGAATTAGTTCCCGGACCTCATGATAAAAATATTATAGGAACTAAATGAATATTCAAAAACAAGCTGAATGAAAATGGAGAAGTCATTAGAAACAAGGCCAAACTTGTTTGTAAAGGGTATGCTCAATATGAAGGTATATATTTTGAAGAAACTTTTGCACCTATTGCCAAACTTGAAGCCATAAGGATGTTTCTTGCTCTTTCCAGCTTTCAGAAATTAAAAGTATACCAAATGGATGTAAAATCAACCTTCCTTAATGGAGATTTAGAAGAAGAAGTTTATATTGAACAACCAGAAGGATTCATTCTTGGAAATGATGCAAAAATTTTATGCAGACTCATAAAGGCTCTCTATGGCCTAAAATAGACTCCAAGGGCCTAGTATTACTTTTACAAAAGGTTCTGTAGATAGCAATCTATATACAAATATTGATAAATTGCTAATTATTATTGTTTATGTTGATGATATCATTTTTGGTAGAAATTAAGAATCCATGAGTCAGAATTTTACCTCAGTAACGCAGCAAGAATTTGAAATGCCCTTGCTTGGTGAACTTACTTATTGTCTTGGTCTACAAGTTCAACAAACTAAAAATGGTATTTTTCTTTCAAAAACCAAATATCTCAAACAAATCTTGAAAAGGTATGGAATGGAAGATTCTAAACCTATATGTACCCCAATGGTAACAAGATGCAGTCTCTGCTCAAATGATGAATCAGCAATAGTACATCAACCAACTTACAGATCCATGATTAGTAGTTTGCTTTATTTAACAAGCAGTCGACCTAACATCATGCATGTAGTAGGAATAATTGGAAGATTACAAGAAAATCAAAAGGAATCACACCTTCAGGCAGTCATAACAATTTTCAAATATCTTCAAGGAACTTAGGACTTTGGACTATGGTATCCTATAGATACAGATCTTACTCTTCATGCATATACAGATGCAGATTAGGCAGGAAGTGTTGATGATAGAAAAAGCACTAGTGGTGCTGCATTCTATATGGGTTCCAGGTTAGTGTCTTGGTTTAGCAAGAAACAAAGTTCAATTGCTTTATCTATAGCTAAAGCAGAATATGTGGCAGCTACATCTTGCTGCACACAACTACTTTGGATGATGCAAACTTTGCAAGACTTTCAGATCACATGTAATCCACCCATCTCCATTCTATGTGATAATACAAGTGCCATCAGTATTTCGAAGAATCTAGTCATGCACTCCAAGACCAAGCACATACCCATCAAGTACCATTTTCTATGTGAACAAGTGCTTGATCAAAACGTCAAATTGGAGTATGTTGCCTCCAAAGAACAGGTTGATGATATATTCACTACAGCACTACCCAGAGAAACATTTGAATATCTCAGACAAAAGCTGAGAGTAGTTGTTACATCATCCTGCTGTTAAATCCAGTTTTTTAGAGACAGGTTATTATACGCTTGTTTCATGAAGTATAGTCGTGTATACATGCGAGTTTCTGTGGGTGAAGGAGTGTATATGTTTTTCAGATAGGAAAAAACAGTGGGGCAGACTCTGATATGGGTGCTCTGTTTGATGTTGATGATTACAGTCTATTGATATGCTTTGTTCATTAATTTTTATCTGACTGACAAACATGCCTTGATCACTAACTTGTTAACAATGCAGAGGTAGCACAGGTTCAGAGAGAGAATTAGCCTTCACATGCATTTTGCATTGTTGACATTATGGTTGCGGAGTCCAGCAATGACTTCAAATATTTATACCATTTGTTGCTTAAGTCATGTAAAAGTCTAGGGTGTGATATGTCTTCTCATATATTTGAATAAGTCCTATAGGATGAAATGATGTAATTTGTATCCCCACTTTGCATGGGATGGATGATGTAACATTTATTGTATTTATGTCATGTATAAAAAATTGATATATCCCCACTTGGTTGGGTGGATGAGTCAAATCTGGTCTATCCCCACTTGGTTGGGAGATTGATGTATGTATGAGTCATTGGTGATAGGAAGGTCATACTCACTTAGTTGAGTTATAGAGTCATGTTATTCTTTTGAAAAATATTTTTTTGCAGATTCTGCATGTGCTTAGGGGGAGCATGGACCTCGCATGGATGTTTTAGTACAACTCAGCATAGGGGGAGCTTAATTAGAAAATTAAACATATACTCAGGGGGAGCATGGACAACATAATGTATATCAAAAGGGGAGAATATCTTGGTCCGCCCTTTGCCCTTGATGTCAAAGGGGGAAGTTTCTTGGTGTTGTTCTTGTCATCAAGTCCAAAGGGGAAGATTGTTGGCATTATGATATAGGTGTTGTCCTTGATGGCAACTCACACAGATGACAATTTACAATTTAACAAGTTAACAACAAAGGACTACAGATCAAACTCCCGAGATTGAAGAAAGAGAGGTATACGCTGGTTCACTTTGTCAAAGTAGTGTATACACGCGGGAACACAGAACAAAAAGAGCGTATACGTATACATGCACTTTCACAGAAGGTAAAGCGCATATGGGATGGAAAATCAAGTTTTTGGTCCAAGGTATTTGGTCTATGGTATTGACCCTAGGTTTTGGTCCAAGGTCTTGACAAAGGGCCTACAGCTATATAAGGAAGAGAATATCATAAGGCCAGGGTGTGAAAGTAATAATATTCTAAGGAATACTTCTATCTGAAGTATATTTTATGTTGTAGGGTTATGTTTGGGACTAGATCTAAAATATTTATGTGCACCTTGAGTTCAATGTTGGATCAGGATCATCAGACATGAAATGACTTGCTGGGCATGGAATCCCCCCACAACATGTTTTTGGGCTCAAAGCCCAAGTTTTGAGTAAAATTATTGTAAAGCTCCATGAATTGTGGGCGTAGAGCATGAATTGTATGTTAGAGCTATAGGGCTGTCTGCCCTAAGTTTTGAATGTAGTGTTAGCCTACCCATGGTCCGCAGACCATGGGATTGTATAAATAGAGTGAGGCTCTAAGTTTTAAAGGAAGTCGTGGAATAAATTGATGGAATCGGATGGTTAGCGAAGTATAGAACAAGAGTCTAAGTGTCTTGGGTCATAGTAGTAGGAAGAGGCTTTGCAACTGAGTGCGCAGAGGCCTAGTAGAGTCCGCAGTTGAATGTGCGGACCCCTACAGCTGAGTGCGCAGGGTAGAGTTGAGTCTGTAACCAAAGGAAGAGAATAATAAAGAGAAGTTCTATTACCAATCCTGTGTATCTGTTATGAGTTAATACATGTTTGATATTACTTGCACTTGTTTGTTTCTTGTGCACACTTGTATTGTGAATATTGTTAAGTATAAATAGAATCATACAAATAAGTTAAGTTAATCAACTAATATCGGGCAATGAGTAGGGACTTGGGTAATAACACTATTCGGCCCCTGAATAGGGCTGCATGAAGGAAGCATCTTAGGCTGCGAGGTACAGGTAAGTGTGCATAGCAACATGTGTGCTGGGCTGAACCGCAGACCACTTGAAATCATCAGACATCTCCAGGGTGCAGAAACTTGGTACTAGCACCCTCCCTTACTACTTTGGGTGAGACCTCAGTCCGCGCTCCACGGACTGTTGCTGAATGGGCCAGTGGTACCGAGATTTTTTTGGCAAAATCATATTTGAACCTAGGTCAGGCCCCAATAAGCCAACAAATGGTTCCGTTGCTGAGACCAGGATCTACATAAGGGATGTCTAATGTTGTGTCATTGGAATCCAACAAAGAAAGAAATGGAAAAGTGGCTGGACAATCAAATTCACGAATTCACAGCGCAGGAAAACAAGAATCTGAGAGTACCAAAGGAACAGTGGTTAGAGTGCTACGTGTATACATAAATCCATGAGATTTTCTTTGCATCCTTCCCCTCTGAATTGTATGAGTGGATCGCAAAGCTAGCAGACAGTCAAGGGAGGTGTAGGCTTGACAAACCAATCTTGTGGACTCTAGAATTGGTGCGCAGACTAGAAGCATCGAAAGATAAGATCATGCATGCTGTGGACCATTAGCTCGATCAGATTATAGGAGGGTTCATCACCGAGTTCGCAGTAGGCACGTCAGTCAGCTACAGTGAGGAGGAATGACGCTTCCTCAAAGGATCGCGAGGTAAGTACATTAAATCTTTGAATACCTGGATTAAAATGCTACTGTGCGAAAAGTGGGTTATGCGAATAAATTAATGTTTGGGACTACGTGAAGTGGGAAGATCTACAGAAATGAAAGTAGCGAATAAATAGAGACCAGTCCCTTGATTTCACCCTCGCGAGAGAGCAAGGAGAAGCTCGTGAAAGTTTCTCTGAGAAGTGCGATTAGTCTGATAAGGCAGCAAATTCTGCGCATACCATCCCCACCTACACCACCACCAGTTTCACCATCGTCACCTCCATCTCTACCCACACCACCTTCGCTACCAACACAGTTCAGTATGGTGAGCACAATAAAATTACCGATATCCAAAGGCGTAGGAAATGAAGACCCGGATTAATTTTGGTTTGTGGTAAAGGCAGTATGGGAAGCGCAAGGGGTTACAAATGACAACATAAAGAAGGCAACACTGGTAAGAGCGTTGCAGGACCGCACACTAATATGGTACATTAAGCACTCTAATGACAATCCAAACGCAAGGATCGCAGAAATCCAAGCCACGCTAAATACGAAGTTTAGCAGGCCAAAATCGGAGACGCAGTCGATTATTGGGTTTAAGGAGATCGCGATGCTTCTAGGCGAGACCCCATGGGAACTGGATCAGAGGCTGAAAGGAATGATTCACAAAGCCAACATGACCTTGACAGATGCACAACACTGCACATGGTTTCTAGCATCCCTAACGCTGCATCTGAGGATGGTGCTGTTGCAGCAGAAGTTATCCACCCAGGCCAAAGCATTAGAGATCACAATGAGACTGCACGAGACCCCTATACAAGATCTTGGCCTGGGAGTTCAACAAATCCATGTGCAGCTGAAAAATTTATGTCTAGAAATGCAGAGTTTAAAACAAGACAGGACAACTCACCTAGAGGTGCGCGAGGAGGTATAGTGGATCAAATGCAAGGGACAAGGATATGACAAGGATCATTGTCCAGTCTTCATGAACTATTTGGCAGTAGGAGGGACGATTCCATTGAGACTGGAGGCACAAGCAGGGCTGAGTGCAATGCCTGCATGATGATGTGCAATTTGACAAATAAGAGGAAAACATGTTACGGAAAATTGTCATCTATTACAAAAGTATACACAGACGTCCCAACAATTGTTCTATAATTTCTGCAGGTCGGTAGGCCATGATGAGTGCACCTGTAGAAGTTATGAGCTAATGATGCATCAAACCCCTGCCTACAGGGTGTAGACTAAAACAAGAGAACTTGATCAAAATGTAGCAACGGCGCGCGCTAGATTTTAGGGGCGCAGCCGAGGTCGAGGTGGAATGGGACCAGGAAGAGGTCACGAACAATTGATTTGTTACACATTATGCCCGTGATTGTACAAATCCGACAAGAGCATCATGTTTATATTGTACTTAGTTTGACCATAAGATGGAGGATCTCCCTACACTAATAGCGAGGCTATGCGATAAGGGAATATTCCAGCCTCCCCCAACTCAAAATCTCCAAATGACAAGGTATGAGCTGCACCAAGAGGACCTGAATGTGAACATCGTGCTTCGGAGCAGTATCGTGATAGGGGATGACAAAGGTAAGCAACTAGAAGAAAATGCGTGGGTTCACAAGGATCCTACAAAGGAACTTGAATTTGATTTGGAGTGTGCAAAGGAGACATTCATGGAAGCTAATAAGAGCTTCACAGAAGTCTCTGCTTCAGGTAGTAAGGATCAACTAGAACCGGAGATGAATCCTTCAATGCTCACTACCTTTCTGGAGACATGTATGAAGCTACTGCATGATAGCAGGGCTGTGAAAGGACTGTAGGAACTTATCACTAGGTGCATTGGGTCAGGAAAGCCACGCGTAGTACGAAAGCTCGGGAAACATACATCATGAACATGAAGGGAAATGAGGTTGACTACGCAAATCGGAGAGTGTGAAATGGATGAAGTAATTATGGATCTAGGATCGGACGTGAATGTACTGCCAAAGTAGACATGGGAACCCATGGGTAGGCCCACATTGCAGTGGTCTCCTATTCATTTGCGAATGGCGAACCAACAGAAGATCTTACCCATGGGAAGATTGCAAGGCGTAATGGTGGATATTGAAGGTGCGAGCATGCTGGCGGATTTCAAAATGATAGAGATTGTTGATGATAGCAATCCCTATCCCGCGCTACTGGGCATAGATTGGGCCACTGATATGAATGGAGTCATAAACTTGAAGAAGCACAATTTTTTTTTTGAAAAAAAGTCACTATGCTTAGTAGTACTGCTAAATCCTGTCGAAGGAGTGTGATATACAGAACTGGTAGCGATGATGATAGTGATGATGATCTCGATTGTATCTACAAGATAACTGTGTGACAGTAGGATTGGGTGAATCCAACAGCAGATGGTAGGATTTCGTGGGAGTGCGACAACTCCTGCACTTCGGATTCAGACGAGGAAGTAGAATGATGGCACAACCGGTTACATGAGGTAACCACGCTAAATTGAAACATGATGATAAGGTCATTATGCTACGTAGCAACAGAAGCAAGGGATCTGCCCATATATGACAGATTGACATCGGTGGAGGAATTCCTGAACAAATTTGAAAGCGAAGTGCCAAAACAAAAACGGTTTGATGCTCTGAAATGGGCACTGCGTGCTACGCTCGTAAGGTGGTGGGGTATGCACCAGCAGAGTTTCTGGGATTGGCATGGATGCAGAAGGATGATGCTTATACAATTTGGAAAACCTCAGCTACGGATGAGAACTGGTTTTGAGGGGCGAACCAGCTTGCGCGCCCACCTTTTCAGATGGATACAGGGGTGTGGTACACAACCTGCACAAACGCACACCGCTTTCACGATTGAAAATAGGAACAATAAGCTAAAGTAGGAAAGACAAAGAGTACCAAGGATTATTCATGGGGAATCCTTTGACAAGGTGTGCGAAGTGCTGATTAGGGTCCACCATGTGAGACGCACTGACTGGGACCTACACGTACTAGCGGTTCGATGGGCCTATAGAACCTTGTGCAAAACCCTGACCGCAAAAATGATCCCAAAGCTGCAGTATGAAGTAGGGACTATAGTCTCTAAGGAGCATGCGAAGCCAAATTCGCACGTAACAGCATTCGTAGATCCAGCAGTGTACAAATCTTGGGACAAAGAAATCACACAGCTACGCGAAGCGAAACATATAAGACTTCAGGAAGCAATTCGACAGGGAAACTTTAGACTTCGTGAACTTGAAAAGGACCAGGTATGGATAAGGAAGAAAGGCGATTTAATGGATGCAGAGGTCAAGAGGCTGGAAAACGAAATAAAGGGAGAATTTCTCATCAATAGACCAAGGATGGCAAGGCAAGGTGCATACGATCATACTAACGAATTAGAGGACTATCACCGAGAATTGTTTAGTCTGTTGCCGTGGCTAGGACCACATATCGCCAAATGCAGTAACTAAGGTAGCGCATTGCAAATAGTAGAGCACGTGACACTGATTGCCACAATGACAGATGAGGATTTTCCATGTACTATGCTAGAGGACGAGATGGAGCCCTGCACAAGTGGTGCGACCACCTAACTAGCCATAGGAAGAACAATCTTAGCACTCCAGGCAGTTGAAAGGGAGTGTTGGACTATAAATTATTATGCCTGGGAGCTGCATGCTCTGAGAGGTGCACACAGGAGCAGAATATCACAGGGTTCATTACCACGCATGAAGGGCTATGCTGCCACACAGGTCAGCAGGGAAGTGACCATTGGTGTCATTGTTCATGACGGGATGTCCGATTTGAGGCCAAATGGAGTGGCCAGCAGGAATTTAAGACACGATTTATGGACAAGATTTGGGAAAATTTACTGCCAAGAAAGCATTGATGGTCTAGAATCAGGGGGAAAGATTAAATTTGAATTTAAAAGGTGCTATAAAACTCAAAGGGCTAGCCAGCGGACAACACTTGGTCATTTGAGGATTGAGCGGTTGAGCAGAGCACAGAGTGTTGAGAGTGGAGCGATAATAGAGCCCCTGATTTTGTAACAAATAACATATAGTGTGGAAATGATGACGGCCACTAAGGATGGGTTGGGCATTGAAGAAGGGACCACTGGTGAGGCCGCGCAGACCCCCATGGTACATGATGTTCCCGAAGGCACTGGGGTTGTGACAAAAATCCCCAAATCGCCGCAGACACTGAGGCCGAAGAAAGATAAGTAGGCAATGGGACTAATACGCATGTCCCTAAGGAATCTGTAGCACAATAAGTTATCAATGGAAGAAAAAGGGAAGGCAATCACCATTGAAAGAGATGATGACGAAGAATACCTACAGGCCTTGATTGTCGCCGCAGAGGAAGAAGAAGATGTGGAGGAAGACATCCAACCGTTGCACTCTGTAGCAAAATTTCCCACGTATGTCCCTTTGTGAAAAGGGAAAACCAAAATACCGAAGGATCTAGATGCAACGAAGAGTGCATTCCAGACCCCGCTCCTCCCCGATGGAATTGTCTTTGAGGGCTCGTACCTAGGCCGCGTGCCCACCATGAAATTTGAAGACTGGGACCTCGTGGACAGCGAGAAGTTTCTGCACCTAGAGATGGTGAATCTGATGAAGCAGAATATGGAGGGGGTGGTGATAACATTAGAGTTGCAAAAATCGTTGCGCGGTGTGGAAAAGGCCGGGTTGCTACATTTTTTATGGATACCACATTTCCACCACGCACCCATCACCTTTTTCATCATCAGGAAACTGCTCTGCCTGGTGCATGATGGGTATCTATGGCTGGAGGAGCCTATCCCATCACGACAGACCTCATCCACTGTATTTCCCAGCTCCCCTGCAAGGGAAAGGACCCTGCGAGTATAGCCAGAAAAGGAAGCGATTTGGCTCTCGCGGAAGCCATGAAGGCAAAGTATATGCTGGAGAAAAAGAAGAGGGACTATGCCATCTCCAGCATCAAGGATAAGGGGTGTGCATAGCAACTCAACTCCTTGCTGGTAAAGTGATGAGAAAATTCTGCACTGATGAGGTACCAGCTCTGGTGGTCGCATTGGCCAAACAGTGCGCGGAGGGGGTCCAGTTCAACTAGGCTGAGTTCCTCTGCTAGGAGTTTTTGTTAAACTGTCGCGAGGCCCAGGAGCAGGGTAAGACCTTCCACTACGCATGGTTGCGTTTATCCATCATGACGGTAGCAGGTGAACTGCCGAAGGATAGTTAGTTCCCAAACATTGACCGAGACTTACCAAAGGCCACGAAGTAAGCTTCGCTCTGGGCCACCAAGGACACAAAACAGATTCGCAATACTAAAATTTTATGGGTGCTCATGGAGGCGAGCATCCGAATGTGGATCAACAGGAGGCCATGCCTATCACCGACGATGCACAATAGTCTGCAGAGTTTTGCAGACTTCAAGGTGGATATGCACAACATATACATCAAGGCGCGAAACAATCCGGTGCAACAATGGGCAAAGATACTATTTGTAGCCATTGACGATGTGATCTTTATAGTATTGGAGACATGGAATCCCGAGTAGCACGCCCCACATTTGGCGAAACTAGAGAAAGTAGCAACACAAAAACAAAAGCATGATGCCAAGTTCCATGTCACCCAACTAGCTGAGAGAAGGCGGAATGAAAAAGCGGCAGCTGAGCTAAGGGCAGTGCGCGAAGTAGCACAGAAAGCTGCGGAGAAAAAGAAGGTTGCAAAAGTAGTAGCAACAGTGTAGGCAACAGAGGCAGAAACAACACAGGCAGAGGAGGGCTAAGCAACGTCCTCCAGGCAAGAGGTAGAGGACACTGAAATAGTAGCAGGGAGCGCAGACCCAGGGACCACGTCCACACAACTCAAAAGATTGTGCATCGCTGAGAGATTAGGCCCAAGGAAAAAGGTTAAGGCTTCGAAGTTGGCCATCGACCCGATCACCTTAATTGAAGGTGATCTCCATGACATCGGCAAAACGGTTCACAATGTCACAAGTGAATCACTTCAAGAATTTATGACGGAGCACCAGAGTGTGTTGGGGACCCTTAGGACACAACTGGAGGAATTACAAGTGCAGCCCCCTCAAGAAGGTACCTTGTCTACCCATGTCGTAGCAGGCACTTCAGCAGCAGAACAAATGATGCACGTGAGGATGGCCATCACAATAGTGTTGCCAAAGGGAGCATTAGTATCATCAGATGTGATGGACTGAATGACGGTCAGCATGATGAAAGGCCTTGGCCTTAATCTAGCTGCCCTTCCCTAGGAAACACTCTATCAGCTCCAGGATGGGATCACAACATAGTTGTGCACCATGGAGAACTGCTTGATCCAAGTTCTTAGTGAACAGAAGATCAATATGGAGCAGCTCATCTTGCAGCGTGACAATTTGGTATCGTAGAACCAAAGGTTCGTGCAGACGGTAGATGATGCTTGCCGACACATCCCAGAGTTGGCTATCGCAGCCAATCTACGAGTAGAAGTGTGGATCCACAGTTTGGCAAGTGGAGTCCATGACGTGAGAGAAGAAACAACAAAGGTTCAGCTAGATCTAAACATTCAAATTGTCGAGTTGCGGTTGAAGGAGCAACCTTCCACTCCCCCGGAAATCCGAGAATAATGCACCAGCATTATTTCAGCAGGGATGGAAGATATTGGAGGTGTAGTGCATGACTGTACGAATATGTTGGAACAGGCATTAGAGGTCCTCATGACATTGCAGGAGGATTCCAACATCTAGTGGCTAGAAACAGAGGCATGCGAACTCCAGCAGCATTATGATAGCATTAGAGGGACTACGCAGACAGTAGTCCTTACTCAGCGACTTACAAGGATGCATCAAGCCAAGGCCTTAAAGGAGCAGGTGGACGCAATGCGCCACAAGGAAGAAGTCCTCAAAGCATGCGTCCAGCCATGGATTAACGAAGCCTTCACAATCATGGCAGATATTGAAGGGAAGCTCATGCAGATTCAGGGATGCATGCACAGATGCAGCACAACACGCCGGAAACAGAAGTTTTAGAAGAGAGGATGCAGCAGGTTCAACAAGCAGCGGCTCAGTGCGATGTAGACATTGGGACAGTTCTGAACCAGTTAGAGGGACTCCACACCAAGATCGCCATGCCAACAAAGTGACTCGAGGACGAGTCATGATGTTTTTGTTGGGGGCCCACAGCATGTTTTGGGGCTCAAAGCCCAAGTTTTGAGTAACATTACTGTAAAGCTCCGCGAATTGCAGGCGCGGAGCGTGAATTGTATGTTAGAGTCATAGGGTTGTCCGCCCTAAGTTTTGAATGTAGTGTTGACCTACCCATGGTCTGCGGACAATGGGATTGTATAAATAGAGTGAGGCTCTAAGTTGTAAAGGAAGTTGTGGAATAAATTGATGGAATCTAATGGTTAGAAAAGTATAGAACAAGAGTCTAAGTGTCTTGGGTCATAGTAGTAGGAAGAGGCTTTGCAACTGAGTGCGCAGAGGCCTAGTAGAGTCCGTAGTTGAATGCGCAGACCCCTACAGCTGAGTGCGCAGGGTAGAGTCGAGTTTGTAACCAGAGGAAGAGAATAATAAAGAGAAGTTCTATTACCATCCTATGTATTTGTTATGAGTTAATACATGTTTGATATTACTTGCAATTATATTGTTTATTCAAGTATAATGTTTGTTTGTTGCGCACACTTGTATTGTGAATATTGTTAAGTATAACTAGAATCGTACAAATAAGTTAAGTTAATCAACTAATATCGGGCTGTGAGTAGGGACTTGGGTAATAACATTGTTTGGCCGTTGAATAGGGCGTGTGAAAGCAACATCTCAGGTTGAGAGGTGCGGGTAAGTGCGCATAGAAATGTGCGCACTGGGTCGAACCATGCACCACTTGAAATCATCAGACATCTCGAGGGTTTGGAAACCTGGTTCTAGCACCCTCCCATACTACTTTGGGTGAGACCTCAATCCGCACTCCACGAACTGTTACCGAAAGGGCCAGTAGTACCAGGATGTGTTTGGATAAATCAGTTGAACCTGAGTCAGGCCCCAATAAGCCAACATGACTTATTCTTGAATGATCTGATATTGGTTGAGACTAGATCTGATGTTTTACACCTGTTTTATTTGTTATCTATCAAGATCTGGGTTTGTCTGAAGTCTGGAATTGCAGCAAAGTTCTAAGTCAATATTTGCAGATCTGTACACAGGTTCGTTTCAGCCACGCAAGTTCGGTTCTTTCATGTAGCGTATACAAAATAAAAGCTTCTTTTTTTAGATCTGACTGATCTATCTGATCAAATTCTGTTGTTTCACTGCTGTCTGTCAATGAAGTTTTCTTAGATCTGAATGTAAAAGTGAATGCATAAGGAGGCTGGAATTTGATTGATTGATTGTATAAGTGAGAAGAAGTGATCTCTATCCCTGCTTATATAAAGCTCTGAAAGTTGACAGTAGATATTGAGTATATTGATAGTTGGTACAGACTTTATTCAAAAGTTTATGTTTGCAGTAGTTTTGAAGGTATACGCAGGTCCAATTAACAGAAGTGGCGTATACACGCAGTTTTGGTTCAGCCAAGTAGCATATACACTCTACTGCATGAATTTTCAGTTTACAGCTGGTTCTGAATGATGATGCAGGGTTCTAGGTCCAACACAGTGTTTTGGTGTCAGTGATTTGATTATTCAAATTAACTAAATATTGGTTGATACAGTTGAAGTTTATAATTCTTTATGGGTCTAGAGTGAAAATTTGATGAAACGTGGCCTTCAAATTGTGTTGTGATCCACGAGTATCTAGTTTGAAAATTCATGAAACGTGGTCCCTGATGGAAGAGTGAAGTTTTCTGTATGCTGGCACCTACATACTAGTAAACATATTGGCTAGTACAACAGCTAGGGGGTTGTAGCTCCCTTCCAATAGAAGCTAGAGAACAAGAAAAGGTTGTAACCTTCTACAAGTAAAATCCTACATACTGGTATGAGTCTACACCAGTACAAGATTATAAACAGATTTTCTTATTATTAAAAGAAGACAGAGATGACAGCAGCAAGTGGGTTTTACCCACATTGGTTTTCCACCTTAAATCTTGGTGTTCATGTGTGATTCTTATGTGTGATGCTTTATTCTGCTTTTACTGCACTGTTTAATAAGTTTCTGATGTACTGGTTTAAGCTCAACACATGATAATTTGTCTAAATCACAAGATCTCTGGATATACACTGGTTTCTTTAATCATAGTTGCGTGTACATGCTAGTTCAATTCACTGAAGTAGCGTATATAAATCTATTTGGGAAATAAAATTATTGATCTGATAATACTAATTCACCCTCCCTCTTAGTATTATTTCCAATAGCCACACACTTCTTCCACTCAGCCAACTCTTTTGCATTAGTTGAACTTGGCTTTGGGATTTCTTGATCAATGAAATCCTTCAAGCCATTGTCCTTTAATACAGCCTCCATGCGATATTTCCATGCTATGTAATTCAAGCTGCCTTCCAAGGCATACTCGAGTCTCAAGCCATAGAACGCCATTGGCCAAACTTGAAGTATGATTTCAATTCGATTTGCACCTGCAACCCTGAACTTCAAACTTCGAATTCTCTTCTTTGTATACTATTCACAACTCTGATAAACTTTTCTCCAATACCATGTAGAAATTTCTACAAATCAACTAGCTCTGATACCATGTAGAAATTCTACAAATTCTCTACAAGTCTCGATCTGAGACCTCTGTAGAAAATATGACTATAGATTAACCTGATAATGCAATATACCAAAGAAAAATACTATAATCTACTTCTACTATCAATTTGTGGAAGCTTAAAATTGAGCAAGATTGAGCTGAGCACATATAACCAGAAGAAGAAGAATCAATGCACATGAAACACAGAAAATACTCAATGGAAAGCCTCAGCTAAAAACCCCCACTATCTGTATTTCATACAAGGTGGAAATACATCAAGATTGTACAAAGCCTTAGCTCTCATAGCTAGCTAGCTCTCAGTACAATCCTCTTAGATGCTCACAGGCAAACAAAGCTTCTCACAAGCCTTCTCCCCTGCCCTCCAAGCCTCCTATTTCCTTGCGCAATTTCTCCTAGGTTATCCTCCTGTTACCAAGTGGAAGACTAATCACTCACACTGATCCTACACCCTGTAAAACTACACGATCCTCAAGGAACCTTCCCTTGACTACATGGATGAGTGTCCTTTATAGGAAAACACATGCAACTGATAGTAACATGTCCTTGACATTTAACTCAACTGGGTCTTTCTCAAAATAGACATGCATGAGTTTCTGATGAGAGAATCTTTAGTTATCTAGAGTACACTTGTTGAGTGCATGCGTGCATCAACTGACTGATAACTGACAATTATTTCCTCAAACAATTTGGAACTAATTTATCTGGACTTAACTCAGTAAACTAAGCTAACTAATTACAACTCAAATATAACTCAACCTTATCTCCTTAATTAAGGGATAATCTCCTTAATTTAAGGGATAACTGTTGCATGACTTCAAAAAGACTTCTAACTTGAATTTCTCCAACTAATTAACTCAAGATGAATTAATTAATTATTTTTCAAGCAGCTGGTGAGACTAAATTCGAATTTTAATTCAAGGACAGATTAAAATTGGAATATTCTGCATTCTATTTTTATCATTTTTTTTTTGCTATTTTCAACAAATATTGCCTACTTTTTTCTATGCAATATACCTTTTGGGAATTACTGTGAAACAATTCACCTGTAGGAAGTATTGTAACTCCTTATTAGAGAGGCTACTAGAGGATTTAGTATTATGTTTATTGTTTTTTCTAGTCAATATACTGTCTTGGAACCACTGTTTATATATCATTTCTAGCATTAATGCAACTTCCTCTTAATTAATATAATTTTATTGCAACCACCTCTCACCCCCTTAAACTGCCTTGGGCTATGAGAGATGTTACTTGCTAACTAACCCAAAATCTAAGTGTTGTTGTGAAGATGGGGTAGAAAAAACCTTTTGTTTTCAAGTCTGTGGAATTAACTTTTGATGCCACCATCGTGTTTAGCTCGTTGAGAGCTTCCCAATGATATAAAGCATACCTCAATCTGACTCCTAGATTGAAAGTTATTCTTAGATCAATTTTGGCCTAACAAAGAAAAGGTGACATCATCAAGTTGACCATGTTGCACACATGTGGCTTCCATTTATTATGATAACTGGTTAGTAAAACCTGGACCCACTGGTTAAATCCATGTCACGTTTCTCAGTGATATCATCGTTGACAACATTAAACCTAATAAAAAGTTTGGGTGGTGAGTGGCGAATGGTATTGTGGCCTCATGGTTCCACCTTAGAAATTTAATGGAATTGTTTAACCCCCGTCGGTGCAATCATATAGGATGTAATGTGCATCATGCTAGGAATTCGGTGGCAAGTGGTGAACAATGGGAGATAAGATAGGTTTAACCCTCAGGGTTACCTATGGGCCCCAACAACATGTCTCTCATCCATGTAAAATGAGTCTAAACTCTATTGCCCCTCTATTGAACTTAAATACTACGGACTATGGACGATGACCAAAGCATGTCTATCTGATAGGGTTCCGCTGGGAATGGTTTCACCAATACCTACTCAGTGGCAACCTACCAGCATTCATATGATATTTTGACTCTTTCTTCTGCTAGTGTCGATGACATGACCTATGTACCATCCTCTTTTGTGAAATGACAAATGTAGATTGGGTTATTGTGGCAAGAATAGGACTTGTAGGAGGAAATCCTATGGTTACAATAAGGGGCTGGACAAAGCAATTTCAGACAAAGGGAGACTTTGGATTGGACACAACATTGTTTTTCCAATGACTTGGTTGGGTTCCCAAGTCGCAAAAAAAGTAAGGTTATCCATGAGGGCATGACAATTAGGGAGTACCAAGGTGTGTCAGGGAATGCCAATAAATGTTAACACATGCTAGACAGTTCCAAGGCATGATAGGCATACCAAGACAAAACAAGTGTTAAGGCATACCAAGATGTGCTAGGTGCCAAGGTGTGGCATGAATGAATGTTAGGGAGTGTGAAGGCCAAGTTCCAGGGAAAGACAAGGGAGCACTAGTTTCAAATGCATGGAAATGAAGTGTCGGCGAGTTCCATGTGTTCTAAGGACGGTGTAACAAGGTTTGATAGGTAGTTCCAAGGCATGCTAGAGTACTAGGGAAGCATACCAATTTGTTCCAAGTTCTAAGGTGTGCCAATGCATTCTAAGTAGTGTTAGGGAGTGCCAAGGAAACACAAGGGAGCACTAGGTCAAAATGCATGGAAATGAATGAATAAGATTGTGTTACAGGGAGTGCCAACGAGTTCCAAGTGTGTTAAGGAGGGAGTGAAATGGTATGTTAGGCAATGCTAAGTCATGATAGAGTGCCAAGGCAACATGCATCCAAGATGTGCCAAAATGTGCTAGGAAATGTCAGGGAAACACAAGTGAGCACTAGGTCAAAATGCATGGAAATTAATGAACAAGAGTGTGTGATAAGGAGTGTCATGGAGTTCTAGGTGTGCTAACGAGGGAGTGACATGATATGACAGGTAGTGCTAAGTCATATAGAGTGTCCATTAGACACGCGACTAAGATGTGCTAGGTGTCAAGGTGTGCCAACATGTGCTAGGAAGTGTTATGGAGTGTCAGGGAAACACATGAGAGCACTAGGTGAAATTAATGCATGAAAATGAACAAATAGGAGTTTTTGACAGGAAGTGTTAGTGGGTTCCAAGTGTGCTAAGGAGGGAGTGACAAGGTGTGCTATTTAGTGGTGAGGCATGGTGGAGGCTAAAGCAACATGCTAAGATCTTCCAGGTGCTAGGGTGTGCCAATGCATGCCAGGGAGTGTTATGCAATTTCAAGGAAACACAAGGGACTGCTAGTTTCAAATCCATGGAAATGAATGAATAAGATTGTGTGATAGAGAATGTCAGTGAGTTATAGGTGTGCTAAGGAGAGAGTGACAAGGTATGCTAAGTAGTGCTAAGGAATGCTAGAGTGCTAGTGCGACATGCCAAGATGTGCCAAGTGCCAAGGTGTGCCAATGCGTACCAGGGAGTGTTAGGGAGTGCCACAAAAACACAAGGGAGAACTTTTTAAAAATGCATGGAAATGAACGGCTAAGAGTGTGTGATAGGGAGTTTCAATTAGTTTTAGGTGTGCTAAGGAGGGAGTGGCAAGGTTATATGTTAGGCAGTGCCAAGGCATGCTAGAGTACTAGGGCATGTCAGGGAGTTCTATGGCATTCTAGGGAGTTCCAATGCATGCCAAGGAATGTAGGGGATGCTAAAACATGCCACATAGTGCCAAGGGATTATTATATGTACCAGGAGCTATGGCATGTCAATATGTGAACTATGTTTCTTAGTTTTTTTATGGCTGCGGTTGAACATGAGCCTTGACTTGGTAACTTTTTAAGTGGGATGAGTTAAGATTGGACATGAGTAGCCTAAGATGAGTTATATGTAGTTCTTAGGTGAAAAAGGCATAATTTAGTTGTAGTAACTGTAATTTGTTGAAGTTGTTGTAGTCAAGGCAGGACTTGGTTGGGTTCCCAAGTCTAAAAAGAAAGTAAGCGTAGTTGTGAGGGCATGATAGCTAAGGAGTGTTAGGGCATGCCAAGGAATGAAAAGGCATGCTAACACATGTCGAATAGTGTCAATGAATGCTAAGGAGTGTTAGGGAGTGTCAAGGGAACACAAGGGAGAGCTAGGTAAAAATCCTTGGAAATGAATGAATAAGAGTGTGTGGCAAGGACTATGAGTGAATTCTAGGTGTCCCAAGGTTGAAGTGTTTTAGGAGAAGTTCAGAATAGGACTTGCAGGAGGAAAGCCTGTCGTTGTGATAAGGCATGGACAAAGTAGTTTCAAAGAAAGGGAGACTATAGGTTGGGCTAAACATTGTTTTTCCAATGACTTGGTTGGGTTCCCAAGTTGCAAAAAAGGTAAGGCTATCTATGAGGACATGACATCTAGGGAGTGCCAAGAAATTCCATGGGATGTCAGGAAGTACTAACACGTGCTAGATATTTACAAGGAATGTTAGGCATGCTAAGACATGCCAAGTGCTAAGGCATGCCAAGATGTGCCAGGCACCATGGTATGGCACCAATGAATTCTAAGGTGTGTTAGGGCCAAGTTCTATGGAAACAAAATAGAGCACTAGTTTCAAATGCATGGAAATGAATTAATAGTAGTGTGACAGGGAGTGTCAATGAGTTCTAGGTGTGCTAGGTGGCAGGGAGTGCTAGTATGTGTAAGGGAGTATCAAAGTATGCCAAGGAATGTAGGGGGTGCTAACACGTGCCACATAGTGCCAAGGGATTGTTAGACATGACAAGTGTTATGGCATGTGAAGATGTAAACTATGTTGCTTAGTTGTTTTATGACCATGGTTGGATGTGAGCTTTGTGTTCATAACTTATTAAGTTGTATGATTTGAGATTCAACACGAGTAGCCAAAGATGAGTTATAGGAAGTTCTTAGGTGAAGAAGGAATAGTCTTTTTGTAGTAAATGTAACTTGGTTAAGATATTGTAGTCGAGGCAAGATTTGG
Source organism: Pinus taeda (assembly GCA_000404065.3). NCBI lineage: Eukaryota > Viridiplantae > Streptophyta > Pinopsida > Pinales > Pinaceae > Pinus > Pinus taeda. The sequence continues at coordinate 145,511 of APFE030078098.1, read as the reverse complement.
TGAGGTTCCCAAGTTGCATAAAACACAAGGGCAGTTGTGAGGACATGGTATATAAGGAGTACCAGGGCATGCCAAGGAATGAGAATTCATGCTAACAAATGACAGATAGTTTCAATGCATGCCGAAGAGTGTTAGGGAGTATCAGGGCATCACAAGGGAGAATTTAGTCAAAACGCATGGAAATGAAAGAATAAGACTGTGTGCTAGGGAGTATCAGTGAATTCTAGATGTCCCAAGGATGAAGTGTTTTAGGAGAATTTTAGAATACGACTTGTAGGAGGAAATCCTATGATTATGATTAGGGGATGCACAAAGAATTTTCAAACAAAGGAATACTTTGGGCTAGGCACACCACTATTTTTTCAATGACTTGGTTGGGTTCCCAAGTCGAAAAAATAAGTAAGGTTATCTATAAGGGCATGACAACTAGGGAGTACCAAGGTGTGCTAGGGAATGCCAAGAAGTACTAACACATGTTAGATAGTTCGAAGGCATATTAGGCACACCAAGACATGCCAAGTGGTAAAGCATGCCAAGATGTGGCAAGTGCTAGGGTGTGGCATCAACACATGCTAGGGAGTATTAGGGAGTGCCAGGGAAACATAAGGGAGAACTAGTTTCAATTGCATGGAAATGAACAAATAAGAGTGTGTGATAGGGAGTGTTAGCGAGTTCCAAGTGTGCTAAGGAGGGAGTGACAAGGTATGTTAGGTAGTGCTAACCCATGCTAGAGTGTTAGGGAAGCATGCCAAGATGTACCAAGCGCCAAGGTGTACCAATATCTGCTAAGGAGTGTTAGTAAGTGCTAGGGAAACTTAAGGGAGAATTGGGTCAAAATGCATGGAAATGAATGAATAAGAGTGAGTGGCAGGGAGTGTCAGTGAGTTTCAGGTGTGCTAAGGAGGGAGTGACATCGTATGTTAGGCAGTGCTAAGGCATGCTAGACTGTCAGGGCAACATGTGACCAAGATGTGTCAGGTGCCAAGGTGTGTCAATGCATGCTACGAAGTGTTAGGGAGTGTTAGGGAAACACAAGGGAGAACTAGGCCAAATTAATGCATGGAAATGAATGAATAAGAGTTTGTGACTAGAAGTGTTAGTGAGTTCCATGTGTGCTAAGGAAGGAGTGACAAGGTATTTTAGGCAATGCTCAGGCATGTTAGAGGATAGGGAAGCATGCCAAGATGTGTTAGGTGCTAGGGTGTGCCAATGAATGCCAGGGAGTGTTTGGGAGTACCAGCGAAACACAAGGGAGCACTACATTCAAATGCATGGAAATGAATGAATAAGAGTGTGTGACAAGGAGTGTCAGCGATTTCTAGATGTGTTAAGGAGGGAGTGACAAGTTATGATAGGCAGTGCCTAGGAATGTTAGAGTTGCATGTTGACATGCCAAGATGTGCCAAGTGTTAGGGTGTGTCAATGTGTGCTAGGGAGTGTTAGGGATTGAAATGGAAACACAAGTGAGAACTAGTTCAAAATGCATGGAAATGAATGAATAAGAGTGTGTGACAGGGAATGTTAGTGAGTTTTAGGTGTGATAAGGAGGGAGTGACAAGGTTATATGCTAGGCAGTGCTAAGGCATGTCAAGGAGTGGTAGTATGTTCTAGGGAGAGTTAAAGCATGCCAAGGAATATAGGGGATGCTGACACATGCCACATAGTGCCAATGAATTATAAGACGTGCCAAGTCATATGGCTGTCAAGATGTAAATTGTGTTGCTTATTTGTTTTACTGACACAGTCTGATGTGAGCCTTGTCTTGGTAACTTGTTAAGTGGGATGAGTCGAGATTGGACATGAGTAGCCTAAGATGAGGTATATGTAGTTATTAGGTGAACAAGGCATATGTTGAATTTCCATAGTACATGATAATCTGGGTTTGATCTTAGAATATTTGATGCAAACACACTCAAGTTCCACAACACATTTACTTTAATGCACAACGAAATATATACACATCAGGAAATCAACTAGTGCACATGAAAATTTTTAACCTTTCCAAACCCTTCTTTAATATATTACAAACTATAATACAATATGGTATATCACACATACGACGGATCGTGACCCCTTACAATCACATTGATACAAAGAATACAACAAGGGCTTGGTGTTAGTTTGTTGACAACCAATCTATCCTAAACAAGACAACACTTGACCTACTTGCTGATGGTGGCCACACAAAACCCTCTTAGTCGACGAGTCTTGAACACATCTTGAAGGTCCTCTCGCCTCCCATTATACAAATCCTTAATGTGCCTCTATCAATGAGCTCAACTCCTTTAGGTTACTGAACTCAGCTCAAAAAAATCTGCCCTCTAGCTGCCTCCTTTGTCCTTAAAGGTCTGCAACACTTAGGATCTTCGATCAATTGTTCACAAATCCATTTGTGAACAACTCTTTGGTCTACCCAATTTTTCCACACTATTGGTCCAAGATGAAAAGTATAGGGCTATGGAGGTTTCCCTTCATCTCATTTAATCAATCCTCTGCAATACAGTGAACTAGGGTTAGTTGGTTGGCCCACTTAAATTCTACTTTAGTCCTTCAAAGTCTGCACATCCTTAAGCCCAATACACCTTCCCTTCTACTAGCCTTATTGTCCTTCACAAGTATATGACTTAGGGCTCTTCTTTGATAGTCACCTGAAAACCCTCCAACTGTACTTGGACTGCCATCAATTTTCCCAACCACAATCAATTATTTTACTCATCTAGGACCCACAATATTTCCCTCATCTAGGGATCTTGAATTATGCCACCTAACAATGATTTGATTCCTCTCAAAGTCATTGTTCTTGTGTACCAATTTATTTGTTTTCTTATCTATGAATATATTTGAACTACTCCTATTATCATCCTTTTAGCAATTTTTAGATACCTGAACTAGGATCACAAATCACCCACTAACAATCCATTGACTAATCGTTTATGGGTTTCTTCAGATCTCTCTCCAAAACTCTATGGAAATTCCACCAAAATCAACTCCTCTACATGTCAATCCATTCTTCATATGGCACATTTCTTCTTCTCAAGTTCTACCCTCCTTTGGATCTACTATCTCCACACATACTTCTACAAACCATCTTCTAGATCTACAATCTATATTGCATAGATAAACCTCACTCTAAGGGTCACAATCCCTCTTCTTCTACGCAGATTTGTCACAAACTTAAGGGCATACCTTATGGACTGAACATGCTAGGAAACCACCCTAACTAGGGAATTATACTTTTGTTCTAATTTCTTTAGAAGAAACCCTATCCACCCATACCAAAAAGAACAACTATTTCCTCCATAAGAGACTTGGCCTAGCTAATATGGATCCATATATTCTTGGCATTTCTTTTATTGAATCTTGGCATGAACTTCAGATCTCTATGACCCTCAAACTAGGGTTACCTCAGTAAATATTATGCATGTGGCTACTTCTATACTGGCCCTAAATTCTAGTGCAGACCCTCCTTCATTTGTGTTGGTTTTTGTCACATACCTTTCGGCCTACTAACCACCACAAGACAGGGTCTCAACCATCTATGTTATTCCATAATTTGATGAGACCTTCACACATAGACACCATGGAAATCACATGCCTATATTCTCATGAGCAACCTCTCTTGAGCTTGATCTTCCAAAAGAGAACCAACAATATTCCATCCTACTTCCTAGTTTGAACCCATTAAGGTATGCGAAATTCTTATGGACCCTCACATGATTATCTTTCTCTTGGTGGATGATCTCTTATGGACCCTCACATGATGATATTTCTCTTGGTGGATGATCATGGCCTCCCTTTAGAATCCCTTACTCAACCCTCTAACTCGGCCTACTTTAGGACTACATCTCTCCTGACCTCCTTGATCAAATGAGATCTTTCTCACTTGATGTTATTGCCTTTATCCTAAGGCCTCCTTAAATAGATTTTCCTAGGCCTCTTAGGAACCCTTTGGAACTTACATGTTTTATCCACTTAGACCTTAAGAAATATCAATTTTCCTTTAGATTTTAATCCCCATCTTGGGTCCAAAACCCATTCACTTGGAGTTCTTTTCCCGCAAATCCTTTCTGACCAAAATCACACAAACCAATTTCACTAGGCTTATGTAGTACCTCCAAAGCTACACAATTCAACAACATAGTCTATTTGTAGTAACCATAACTTGGTCAAGATCTTGTAGTCAAACGAGGACTTGGTTGGGTTCCCATGTTGCAAATTAAGTAAGGGTAGTTGTGAGGGAGGGTATGGGCATGCAAAGGAATGAAAATGTGTGCTAACACATGTTGGATAATGTCATTGCATGTTTAGGAGTGTTAGGGAGTGTCGAGGCATCACACGGGAGAACTAGGTCAAAATGCATGGAAAGGAACGAATAAGAGTTTGTGCGAGGGAGTGTGAGCAAATTCAAATGTGCCAAGGACGAAGTGTGTTAGGAGAAGCTCAGAATAGGATTTGTAAGAGGCAAGCCTATGGTTGCAATAAGGGGCTCAACATAGTAGTTTTAGGCAAAGGGAGACTTTGTGTTGGGCACAACACTCTTTTTCCTTTAGCTATTATTTTTATATGCAATGTGGCACACTTTGGCCACATGCTCATGTTTTAAACTATTCTAGATAATTGCATATTTTACATTGTTCTGATAAATTTTGGGGCACTTGTCTTGTGGCGACTTATATCTTGTATGTCTTGTGTATCTTGTGGTTTTTTCAAACACTCAGTTAGTTCTCTACTGTTTATATGAACTAGACATACATGTGAAATATTTCCTATGTAACTTATGTTTCTTAGTTGTTTTATGGCCATGGCTAGATGTGATCCTTGTCTTGGTAACTTGTTAAGTGGGATAAGTTGAGCTTGGAAATGAGTGGCCTAAGATGAGTGATATGTAGTTCTTAGGTGAACAAGGAAAAATCTACTTGTAGTAGGTGAAATTGGTCAAGATTTTGTGGCTAAAGTAGGCCATTGTCACATAAACTGTTGTAGCCAAGGACTTGATTGGGTTCCCAAGACATGAAAAAATGTAAGGCTAGCTGTGAGGGCATGCATGTCAAGGTGTGCTAGGGAATGCTAGGGAATGATAACATATACCAAATAGTGCGAAGGCATGTCAAATATTCTAAGATATGCCAAGTGCTAAGGCATGCCAAGATGTGCAAGGGTGTGATTGTTATGCAACCAACGACCTAACAGTGGCAATGCATGCCAAGGATTATCAAGGCAACAAAAGGGAAAAAAAAATTAAAATACAAGGAAATGAACACATAAGAGGGTTAATAAGTCATCAATTTACCTTTTCCAAGAGGGGCATGCTAGGTACACCAACACTAGGTGCCAAGTCTTAGTGCATTCTAAGTGCAAAATATTCCTCTATTGCTTCTCATCTAGTTTCCAATAATTGATCCCAAATAAATTTAATATTAAACCCTGCTAGAGAATACCAAGGAATATCAACCCATGCTAGATGTGATAAGACTTTGCAAGTGCCAACACGCGCCAAGTGCCAATGTGTGTCAGGGACTGTTATGCATGCTATCAAGTGGCAGGGCATGTCGAAGAGTGCTAAGGTGTCTAGAGAGTGCCAATGCATGTTGAGGAGTGTTAGGGAGTACTAGGAAAACACAAAGGAGCACTAGGTCAAAATGTATGGAAGTGAATGAATATGAGGGTGTGTTAGGGATTTCCAATGAGTGCTATTTGTCATGCAAAGGAGAGAATGAAAAGGTATAATAAGCACTAATAAAGCATGCTAGGAAATATTAGGGAATGTCAAGAAGTTCCAGAGTGTACTAGGGAGTTCTAGGGTGTGCTAACATGTGCCAAATATTTCCAAGGCATGTCAATACATGCCATGTCCTAAGGCATGCTAGGATGTGCAAGGTGCTAGGTTATGCCAATAAGTGACAAGGAGTGTCACGGTAACAAAAGGAAGAACCAAGATAACATACAAGGAAATGATCACATAAGAGGATTAATAAGTTGGAACTTTATCTTTTTCAAAAGGGGTACGCTATGAACACTAATAATAGGTTCTAATACATGTCAAGTGCCAATGTGTTCCACGTGATATTGTATGTCAATGCATGCCAAGGTGTTCCAGGGTATGCTAGGGACTACAAGGCATGCTAACATATGCTAGGAGAGTCTTATATTGTGCTAGGGCATGCCAACATGTACTTTTGTGTCTTAGTGATGGAAAGATGTTCTAGGTATAAAGATGTACCAAGACATGTCAAGTGCCAAGGAATGTTAGTGTGTGCCAAGGCATGTTAAGGTGTGTCAAGACTATTGAGGAGTGCTAGGTCTCTCTCATTAATAGAATTGACAGAGCTTGATTATGTATTAAATAATATAGTTCCTACACACACTAGTGGAACTTTATCTAAGGAGAATCTTCTCGATAATAAACCTAATAGAGATGAATCATGTGTTGACTCGTAGGAAAATGGTATTCTCATTACTTGAGAGAAAAATAAAAACTAATTACTTCTTAACAAATTGATTGACTCTAACAACTATGGCCTTAGGAACATAATAAAAAACACTCCACAACAATGGTTTTAAATCATTATATTTTGACAAAAAATATAGTTATAGGCACATCGCGTCATAAAAAATTCATTGGAATGATCAATGACGACAAACATTTTTTGACTGTCACCAAATGTAACCAAAAAGAGAATTGGTGAGGGTCAATAAAATATCGTCACTAGAAGTGTCACCAAAGAGACAATTAGTGATGGGCATTTAACTACTCTCACCAAAAGTGTCATTGAAAATAACTTTGGTGACAAACCTTAAAGGACCATCACTATATACACTTACACAATGTTTTTTTAAGGAACGTCACCATATGCGACATTGTCGCATTGCTGACAAACCTTAAAGGTTTGTCATAGGCATGACCCTCACCAATGACCTTTTTTGTTGTAGTGAATGGTATGTGGACAGTGAATGCTCTAGACATATGACAAGAGATAAAAGCAAGTTTGTATTCCTAGATTAAAATAAAACTGTAAATATCACATTTAGCAAGGATGAGGCAGAAAGAATTAGAGGAAAGGGCACGATTAGTCTAAATAATGGAAGAGGAAAGTCTCAGGATCCACTGTTTGTAGGTTCTCTAAATCATAATTTGTTGAGTGTAAGTCATATGTGTGACAAAGGTTGTGATGTTCTCTTCAAATCTCAAGACTATGAAATTAGGTCAACAACTACTTGGAATGTTATGGCTAAGGGAGTTCGAACAAAGAATATTATATATATCTTGAAGGAATAGAATGAAGAATGCTACATCACCAAACAAGATGAATTTTGGCTATTGCATAGGAGATTGGGGCATCTCAATTTTGATCACATCATCAAGATTAGTAAGAAGAGAGTAGTCAAAGATCTATCAACAATAAAAAATCCTTAAAACACTACTTGCAAACCATGTCAAATGGGGAAAAAAACACGCACAACATTCAAATTCATAGATAAACTGTCAAGTAGCAAGCCTCTACAACTAGTTCATATGGATTTGTGTGGACATTCAAGGATAGAAGCACCAAAAGGATAAAAATATCGTTTGGTGATAATTGATGACAATTCTAGATTGACATGGGTGGAATTTCTTATAAATAAGTTAGAAGCATTTGATAAGTTAAAAATATTCAAGGCACTAGAAAAAAATCAAATAGAGTGCAAGATAAAATGCATAAGGTCAGACAAAAGAGGTGAATTTACTTCATATGAGTTTGAATACTTGGTAATTAATTTCACATAAAATGATAGTATATTGTTGCAGACACACCTCAACAAAATGGAGTTGTAGAGAGACAAAACATATTTGTTCAGCAAATGGAGAGAGCCATGATGAAAGAAAGCAACATTCCTCAAACCTATTGGGAAAAAACGATACATACAACAATACATATTATCAATAAGGCACATATTAAATGAAACTATGATAAGACACCTTATGAACTGTGGCACAGTAATCCAACTTCAATCAAGCATTTTAAAGTATTTGGAGGTAAATGTTATATCACAAATAATGATGAAAATATAGGAAAGTTTGATGCTAAATCAGATGAGGAAATATTTTTGGTATATTCATAAAAACATAAGGGATACAAGTGCTATAATTAAATATTTCATAAGATTGTGGAATGCATAGATGTAAAGTTTGATGAAGAACTACCAGATAAGATCAAGAGCACAAGTTTTATCAATCCTCATCATCATGAAAATAAATAAAATGAAGTACAAGATGAAGATTTAGAAAATAAAGAGACTCATTCAAAAGGTCCCTCGAGATACACACAAAATAATCATCCTCAAAGTCAAATTATTGGAGATAAAAGTGAAGGAGTGCAAAAAAGGAGGCAACTTGTAGAGAAATCAAACCATGTTCTTATTGTTATGTTGTCACAGATTGAACCAAAGAAATTTGATAAAGCAAGTAAAGAAAAAATGGATAGATGTTATGAACGAGGAGTTATATCAAATTGAAAGGAACAGGACTTGGGAACTGACACCAAGACTAGTCGGAAAAAATGTCATTGACAAAAAATGGGTATTCAAAAACAACATGAATGAACAGGGTAAAATTGTCAGAAACAAAGCTAAACTAGTGTGAAAGGGCTACTCACAAGTAGAAGTTATTGACTATGAAGAAACTTTTGCACCAGTTGTGAGATTGGATGCAATTAGGATTTTTTTGGCCTTTGCTTGTTATAATGGTTTCAAAGTAGAGCAAATGGACATGAAGTCTGATTTTGTAAATGGATAACTTGAGGAAGAGCTCTACATGGAACGACTTGAAGGATTTTAACTGTCAAATAAACCTAACTACGTTTACACGTTAAAGAAGGCATTGTATGGTCTAAAACAAGCACCATGGGCATGGTACTCTAGACTGGACAAGTACCTTCAAAAAGGCTTTCAAGAGAGGAGGAGATGATAATAATCTATACATAAAGGCTGATGGAGATGAATTACTAATTGTGGTTGTGTATGTGGATGATATAATGTTTGGCAGAAATAAAGACCATCGAGTAAAATGGTTTCCTGAAGAGATGAATTCTGAATTTGAGATGTCAATGATTGGAGAACTTACCTTTTATCTAGGGATGCAAATCCTACAAAAGTCTGGAGGCATATTCATTTCTCAAGAGAAATATGTAAGAGATATGTTGAAAATTTTCCAAATGGAAGACTATAAAACTATCTCAACCCCCATGGCAACTATATGCAAGCTATGTAGAGATGATGAATCACCTAATGTGGATCAAAAGTTTTACAAATCTATGATAGGAAGCTTGTTATACCTAACAACTTGTAGACCAGATATAATGTTGGCAGTTGGATTAGTGGCAAGATATTAATCAATAGATAAATAAAGTCATCTATTAGAAACAAAGAGAATATTTAGATATTTGAAATGAACTATGGACTATGGTACCCAAAAGGTAAGAACTTTACATTGACAACATACAAAGATGTAGACTGGGCCAATTATGTGGATGATAGAAAAAGTACAAGCGACAGTGCATTCTTCGTAGGAGAGTCTCTAGTTGCATCGTTAAGCAAGAAACAATTATCAGTCTCTCTATCTACAACAGAAGTTGCATACATAGCAACTGCTACTTGTTACAAACAAGTGTTATCTATGAAAAGTACTCTACAAGATATGAAGGTAAATTTCATTGAACCTATATCTATTAAGTGCAACAATACAAGTGCAATAATCATTTCAAAGAATCCTATGCTTCATTCAAAAACTAAACATATCCCTATAAATTACCACTTTCTCAGAGAACATGTGGCTCAACAAACAACGAAGATGGAGTACATAACCACAAAAGAACAAATAGTAGATATATTTACAAAGGCTCTTGCTAGAGAACCATTTGAATATCTTAGAAGCAAATTAGAGATAGTTCCTTTCTTCTCACTAATGTGACTTGAAAAGGAGAACCTAAACCATTATAGAGAATATGAAATTGAGTACATGATCTAAGGGGGAGAGTACAAGAGAAAGAAGGAATAAAGAAGATGAACAAGAAGCCTATGATTATGCCAAGTATTTGAATAAGAAAGAACAAAGGCATCATCAAATTGTGAGATCGAATCATCTTCTTCATGAGAAAGTAACATCAATCAAGTTCACCATTCAAAAGTTCATTCTTTAATGCAAAATGTTTTATGAAAAAATATAAACATGTATATATCATGTATATAAGCGTAAATATTTTCAAATTTACTTAGTCATGTTAAGACAATTTCATATCTAGTCAAAGCATGTTGAAATATGAGCCTAGCTCATTGTATGTTGGCATATATCTCAAAATCCTTCATCTTCTGATGAATCTAAATGTTTATATGGAATGCATCAATGTACATTATGATGACCCTTGTATTTAACTGACATTTGGTCTATGAAGTAAGCAAAAAAATGACACCTCTGCAATTATATGAAAGAAACAACATTGTCATCAAGTTTAAAGGAGTGGATTTATACATCTGTTTGTTTGGTTACTAGTAGCCCTCATCATGAAGCATCATGAGATCATCATTTGAACCCTATTACTTGCAAGTTCTATATGAAAAGGCTTAGCAGATAAGAAGATAATCAAGTACAATATTGGCACAAAGGATCGTTGTATGCATATATTCTCTACGAAATCAAAAGCTGCTATTAAAGAAGACCAACAAGTGATTAAGCTACATTGCTACATTTCATTACATCACTAGGATTTATCCAAATACTTCAGCTCTGTTATTATGACCACAAATATTTGGATGTTATTAATGCTATATTTTTGAAGTGAAATAAGAGTTAAAGTGTATTCATCAACAATAAAAGAAATCTATTGACAAGGATTAGCACCATAGTTGAAGAATAATAAACTTATATATCGGACAAAGATCCACCATCTCATAACTACTTGAATAAAGAATCAATTCATCAAGAGCTTTGCAAAAGATGAAATTGAATCATACAGAGAGGGCATTCTCCATAGCTATACAAGATGTAGAAAAATAAGGCTCATATATCAGGTAGAAAGCAAATGGATGACCATTCACATCCACTATATTGAAGATTCTATTCTCTAAAGTCATTGAGATGCATTTTTTAGAGGCATTCAATACTAAGAGAATTTCAAGAACAACAAATTATTGAGCAAAAGGCTAACAGTGAATGCCATTGAAAAAGAGATCACTAGCATTGATTAATCCTATACATTGAAAATATTCAAAGAAAAAAGAGGAGATCCATGAAAGATCAAGAAAACGTGTAGAGTAAGCAAGCATCTCAAAGAACAAAATGGAAACCCAAAGAAAATTGAACACTCAAAATGAACTCTATATACAATGGTAAGAAATGAATAGTGGCCAGGAAAGTAACACAAGGAAAATAAAGAGTAAAGACTATGTGCAATTATGGATATAAATATTTTACTTGAGTACAAATGTGACGAGGCACAAAGACTAAGACTAATAATAAGTGTTTACATGCCCATACATAGTATTGACAACAAAGTAGATGCAATATTGATTCATTGGTAGCATTCGTAATGGTTGAACATTGTAAATACCACCAATATGCGTTGCGTTTCAATATATTATGTACAAAAAGATGGCTTATTCCAGCAAAATGTTGGCAAGCACATTAAATCTGGCAGGTGCAATTAAGAAATGCATTTAAAAATAATTATTCAATAAATATGTTGAGCGTTATTAGAAATCTATCCAACTGCATACATTATTTTGTATATTGTGGTGTCAGAAGTGGGACTGGAGCAGGTTAAAATATATTAGAACAACGTTAAAATTCCCGGGAACAACATTAAAATTACTTGGAGCTACATTAAATTCCTTAGTGTTCAGCGTACTCTTCTATCAACAGTGCTTTCATGGTTATGGAGCAATTTTTTTTCTAAGAAAGCTATTTAGAGATGCAATAGATGCGATATGAATCAAAGTGTAAGTATTTTTGCGTCATTTTCCAATGTGTTTGAGAAGAGTATTGGTAACTAGGGGTTCAATCCAGTGTAAAATTACCATCCAAAGCCATTTTCAAAGAATGTCTAGGCTAATCGAATACATAGTTGAATTTCCTCCGTTAAAAGCAGTTAATGTTGGAATCACACAGTCGACGATGTTATCTTATATTAATAATGGAAGGCATACAACAATCGGAAGGAATACAGATAATGATAACTTGGTAGTGAAATAATAATATATATGCAGCTGAAGGCATACAAAAATCGTGTGATACAACAGTCATGGAAGGCATACATATGTTTCAATTTTTGTTATGCCAAACAATTATTCCATGAATAACAAAATGTATGCAACAAAATAATAATATTTATACAACGTTGCATATTTTATATTCAATATGGTTCTATTCGATGTGGAGCAGTTGGCAAATCGTTGAGCGTCTTGCAATGGAAAATCGTTGATCAATTGCTAGGCAAGACCTAGCAAAGTTCTTAATGGAGAAGTAAAGTATAAATGCCTATACATTCACAATTTTTGAATGAACCACATTAATGGACAACGTTAATGAACAACGTTTGAATGGACAACATAATTTTTTTCTTAACCTCTCCAAAATGTCGACAGTTACACCCCTCGAGGATGTCCTATATGCTTTCCACATTATTAGATCCCTTTGTGAAAGTCGACTTAATGGTTGTATACGTTAGGGTTTTGCGACCTAGGAAAGAACTATTCAACACCTATTCAAACAAACATTACATTATATATTAAAGTTTCTTTTAACACCTATTCACTAGACCTTCATTTCTTATTCAACGCCTAATTCACTTATTAACACCCATTTAACACACAATGGGCCTTGTATTACGTTTGTATTCAAATATCCAATCTATTGGCCTCGAATTGGGCTAAAGTTGGCACTTCGTTTTCGCCCAGTTATTTAGTACGTCAGATTTGGCACATATAAGCATTGTGTTGGCGCATAATTGGCATGCTTGAAATAGTATACCACATTCAATACAACATAACAATCTTAAGCATTGTGTTGGCACATAATTGGCATGCTTGAAATAGTATACCACATTCAATATAACATAACAATCTTGTAGATGTGTTTGCATAATGTTATACATATGAAAGGTTATGGCAAATTACAGCATTGAAAAAATTTAATGATTAATGGAGAAACATTTGAAGTTTATTTGGTTTCATCATACCTTTCAAGGTTTACTTGATAGCCATTTTGAGTTTGAATTTGCAAGAAAGGAGATTTTTTTTTTGCCTTAAAATCCCTTGTCATTGATGTTAAAGGGGGAAGAAATAGTGATATTTGTTTTGAAGGAAGAAGGAATTTATGTTGCCATCAATGCCAAAGGGGGAGAATGTTGGTGATGTTGGCATTGATGTCAACTAATCATGTTGATGGTTGCTTTATGTTGAATGCTATTGTTGCAAGGTTGCTTGAAGTGCAAAATCTAAAAGTGATGTGAAATGTAAAGGATATGTTAATCAATGTGAAGGTTGAACATTGTTGAAATGGAACATAAAATATTAAGGTGCAAACTGGAAAATCTATGCTTTCATTGAACATAAAAATGTATGATACAAGCTTGGAAAATGTAGATAATACAAATATAAGTTGTCTCTTGTAATCATTAATGTTGAACTATTTTATTTCAGCTCTATTTTATATTACAAATTCTATTTTTTGGATCTAAAAATGAAGGGAAAGGTTGTGAACAGTTTTAGAAGACCAAGAGACAATACCCCATTTCATATTCCTATAGAGAATACAAACAGTCAATAAGCCATACTTGTAAAATATACATTGTTGAGTGGAAAAAGAAATTTTGGAGAAAAGCAATTTGTAAGAGAGGGTTCATGAGTAACAGCAGAAGTGGAACAAAATTGAAGAAGAGAATCATAGAAGATGTGCAACAGACTTGACAACATAAATTAATATCAAGTAACCAGAAAACTTGAATTTGTATTGTGATTGGGAGATTGAAATCTCTTTTCAAGTTGTAGCTTGATAAAGAACAGGTTGTAACCTGTTGAGGTATGAGCCTCCTGTGGGTTGTAGCTTGCAGAAAATTTGTGGAAGCTAGAGCTTCCTTTGAGGTAGGAGCCACTTCTAGGTTGGATCCTGCACAAATATGATGTAATGGGGCAGTAGGAGCTTTCCTTCACATCATTTTCAACCAAAAATTCATGATTTTCTCCCTTATGGGTTTCCACTTATATCTGGTGCCTTCATGTGTTTTTTCTTGAATATTGTGTGAATTCCCTTGAATTTTGAATAAGAATATCTGCAAATATCTCTCTCTATTAAATGAAAAAGAAAACCATTAATAATTGAGTATATACATAAATAATTAGTTGAATAAGAAGAAATTTAAGTTGAGAAAAAAATTAAAGGTTTAAAATTACTGATTCACCCCCACCCCACCCCACCCCCCCAGTAATTTCCAAACATAAATATCATAACCAATACTAATTTGAAGGAAGAAAACATGTAAGTCATCATTCTCACAATTTTGGAAGTGGTACCCATGTGATCAGATCAATATACTCCAAGCTATGACTTCTCACAGTTATTTCATGGTTGATTCCCCATTAGCAAACAAAGCCTCAAGAATTCCCCCAATGCATTGCTAATTGTTGTAGTAGTGTTAACGAGCCCCATCTTCTTATTGTTTTTTGTTTCCTTTACAATAATTAAAAAGGAGAGGGTCTCCACCTTCTCTTGAAATTAATTTCCTAGCTCCCTAAACCTTTTCCTTTTTCCTAAGCCTCTTTCTTGTTGGTCACTACTTTTTCTTGCATTCCAAGGCTCTCTTCCTAGAGCTTTCCAAGCCATTTTTTCCATAGAAAAACATTTCTCCCAATGATACATCAAAGGAAATTCCATGTTCACTATTATACATCATTGGGAAAGCCTTATTCCTAATGATGCACTATAGGGAAGTCCCTATTCCATGCGATATCCAGACCCTACCACTTTACAACTAAATGTTTCACTACATTAAAAAACTTCCTACTTCCATATCGTTGGAATCTTTATGCTCTAGTGACACAAAACTATGTCCACTCTCCCTAGCCATGTGTAGTATCACATGATAACCCTCCTTCCTTTTGATACATGTTTTTCCTCATCTCTCCACTAGGTACCTTAATCACCTTATCATACAAAAGTCTTCTTCGTCATGATATGCATTGTCACAACTCACTTCCCCACCCTTATCACATTGATAACTTGCTTTAGTGCTCCATATCATATCTCTTCCAAGCTTCTCTAGCAAAACATTTTATGGTATTTATTGTCCTAAAATTCATGCCACTGACTCTTCTTATCTATATAAAACTAATTTTCCCTTTATTTGGCACTCCCTAACAACTAATATTTAATGACTAAGAAAAATTCAACTATCAACCCTCCTACGACATCAATAACCTAACCAAGCCATCCTACCACGTCAATACCACCTCAAAATTTAAGGAAATTTACCCTTTTACTTTGTAATCATTTTATAAATTCTTTTTAAATGATCTAATCCAATTCTATAGAACCTTTTGGACGTCGTTGATGCCTCAAAAGTATGGTATTAGGAAATACCTAATTCTCATCTTTTCCTAGCTATCCAAACCCTATCCACTAGTCTTTCTTCCAATAGATTCATCTAAGTATTTGGCCCAAGCTTGAATCCCTCTATACCATTTTATCCATGTTGCTTCTTCTGATATGTTTCATTCCCTTCCAAAACTAAAATCCAAATGGCTAGGAAAGATTCTTAACATCTAGGTTGTCTAAAGCTCATTTCCCTACCCATTACTCATGCCATGGCTTACATCCCTAGCTTAATTTTGTCAAGTTTTCATTTATGTCAAAGGGGAGTTGTCATTGATGTAAAGAGTGTGAAGGTTGTCTCAAGGAAGAATTTATTGATGGAAGGTTCAATGAAAATCATCATAAATATCCAATATTAAACAAGGTTTATGGATGCAATGGGTCATGTTATGGTGCATAATGGTATGATGGTTGGATAAAGCCTATAGAGTCCTTTCTAATGGTAGGTGGTATGCCACATGATTCCTCATAGTTGAGGATATATTCTCTCTTAAAGTTGAAGCCCTGAAGTTGTGGTCATGGTTTCCAAAATGAATGATAAAATGTAGCTTTATGATTGGTCAAAATTTTGGCATTGATATTTAAGAAAATATTAGATAAATTATATGGGTCTTCAGTTGCCCGAGTCAACCTTAAAGAAGGAATTTTTTATTTTGAAAAATAGTTTCAAGAAGGATTAATTTCATCCCTTAAAAGCATTATGTATATAGTTGAAAAAATGAGTGAGCTCCACAAGGAAAAATGAATTTATTGGACAAGTCAGCTCGATTTTTAAGGGGTTTTAGGGCATGTTGGTCCCCCTTTTCATTCCCTTCCTTAAAGTATAAATAGGGCACTAGGTATCCCTCCAATATCATCAATTTCACTTGCATTATCTTCTGTATTTGATCTAAAAAAAATTTGATGCCAAGAGTAGAGATTATGATATAAAGGAGGTCAAGATTTTTAGGATAATTGGACTTACTTATTTAACATTTTGTGGTGGTTTTCATTGGAAAGAGATCATTATTTTATCATTTCTGAGGCATATCCAAATTAATTTCAAAGGCATAATTTTTATGGTATGATGACTATTCCTAAGGAAAAATTGTAGTGATATATGAGACAATCTTTTAGGCTATTCCATGCCCTTTTCTAATTAAATTTTATTTTGATCTAAGGCTGAGTTTGAGGTAGATCTAAGGAAAGGTGGTGAGCACCAGTATTGCAGCAATAATGCTGCAACTCTTGGGCTTCCTACTTTACTCTTATCAACCCAGTAATTCGTAACAAACTTGGAAGTGACGGTGTTGTATGCACAAGTACTAGTTCTTACTGTAGGTTGTCACTTGGTCAGCCGACGCAAGATCACTAGGAGCTCAAGCCAACTTCTATGGATTCCAGAAGAAGCTCTATATATGATAAAAGGAAAAAGAGATTACTCTGCTGATGCTATTCTACTTGCAGAAAGGAAGATTGAAATGTAAAGCAAACCAAGGAAATCCTAGTTAACCACTAATCCTACTTTTGCATAAAGCACTATGAAAACCTTGAAAAGAATGTCATTATCTACTCAAGGAAGTAAACAACATCTACCTAAGCTATTTCTAAAAGTAAATGAGAAAAAAACATCTTTTTGGATTTTTATGTATTTTCATGTGAATTTGTCATGCATGTAATTTAATTGTTTGTGAATGTGGTAGCGAATAGGTGGCGATGGAGGGAGGTTTTGGGACTTGAGAGGATGGAGGATGGTGTGGATGGGTCCTAATAGGTCTCAGGTGGCCTTCTGGAGGCTTTTCCCAAACCTGGCCTTCAAAAGAGAGCCTACAAGAAAATCTACAGGAGGACACAGGAAATCTACATGAGGAAAAACAACGTTCTATAGAAGGCCTACAGGAGGAGGCCGAGAGCAATTATCACTATTTTGAAGGTGTGAGAGTGGGTGGAGAAGGTATATGAAGGTTGGGATGAAGTCTTAGGGCACCTAGGCTCTACCAAGAATCATTAGGAGAGAGAAAGATGATTGGATTTGCTCAAGGAGAGAGAGGAAAGTCTATGGAAAATGCAGGAAACTAAGGCAAAATTAAGGGGAGACTTGGGTGAACTATAGGGCATGGATCAGATGGAGGATGGCATGGCTAATAGGCTTACCTGCTACTAGAAGATATCTATTGCATAAAAAACTGACAGTCAACCAATGAGATCAAGCAAGCAATGAAATAAGTGCATCTAGGAAAACAAAGTTTTGCATCAAAATACTCTGATCTATGATCTATGAAAGGAAATGCTGAGAAATGCTACAAGAAAGGAAAGCATGAAAGAATACTATTGTAAAGGAAGAAGTGAGAATGATGAAGAAGTTCTGAAGCAAAGCAAAACTAGACTATTAACCACTAAAAATCTACAAACACTAGAAGTCCTATGAATGAGGAAAATCTATGTTTTTGGGGCAGCAAGAGGGTCTTTGCCTCAAATCATGGTCCCAAAGGGAGGAAGAGAGACCAAGGCACTATTGCTAGCCTTTTGAATCTTCTCTTTATCACTACTTAACCTACTATAGAAAGCACAAATGGAAGCAAACTACTAAATCATCAAAAACAACCTATTGTTAACCATAAAAGAAATTCATCTAACAACAACCTGATCTACAACTAAAATAAAACATACAAATACAAGTAAAGAGGAGCTTGGCTACTTGGATTCGGCCCTAACCCAGAGCTTCAGCCCTCTAAGGTAACTCAGTGCTAACTCAAAAAGGATTCCATCTTTATTTCCAAAACAATAACAAGATTACATGAAACTGTCACAAAATAATAAGCTCGAAGTTGAGCAGAGTTTACATAAGAAAAAATCCAACAAAAATCCGACCCTAGTGAGGCCCTGGGCCTCTCTACTTATACAAATGAAGCTCCCAACAGCTTCCTCAAAATCATGGAGGCTTGGCTCCCAAAACTCGAGATAAACATCAGTTATCCTCCACTTGCTCAGCTGCCTGCTAATGCATGACTTGGCTGCCTGTACTCCAAGTTGAATGAAGGGGAATTCGAAGTGGGGAGTAATAAATGAGGGGGGTTCTCTCCTATAAATCCTCTCCTTTGTCCATTTCGAGTTATTACTGCCATTTTTCCACTCGATCCTCGACTTTGACCACAAAATTCATCAAAAATCTTCATTAAACACATATTAGACCACATGGCATCATAACTAACTCAACGCACTCTATAAGCATAAATATAATTAGAAAATAATATAATAAGCTAAGAGAATGGTTGATTTGACAAGGTTAGGAGGTAAAATGAGCCCATATAATTACCCATTGATGAGGCTCATCATCACCCCCCTACTGAAAGTGTTGCTCATCCTCTGAGCAACTTAGTCCATCTTCTCATCTTTTATGGCCCTGGTGGCCTCCCTAGCATCCCATGTTTCTGATGTGATCTCCTCTTCTTTGTCATAGAATCCTGCCTTCCTATCTACCTCTTCCCACTGTTGTTGCTCTTCTTCTTCTTTTCTGCCTTCTAGCATTCCTAGTAGCAGTGGGGGACTCAATTTGAGGCCAATCCAATTGACCTTCAACTTCTACATGGAGCACTTGTACATTGGCACTCTCCTTAATGCCTCTTTCATCCTCATTAGGGAATGATATTCCCTCATCTGCAGACTGTGTAGTAAGGTGTTCTATCTCCTCATACATGCATGCACACAGTCATCCCCAAGTAACCTTTCCATATCCTCAAAATGTGCAATGGCTTGAGCCTGATCACTGATATATCTAGGGGCAATCTGAGGATTATGTGCAAGTGGGTTATGTGTGCTGATGAGTGCCATGGGGTCTGATGGCTCAACTCTGATCATTAAGGGCTCATTTTATTCTTTTATCATCAACCTTCTTATTTCTACTACCCTTAACTCTTCATGGTTCATCCATGAGGCCATGGCCATAAGTTGTAGGTCCCCTAGCCTAGCATTGGGGTCCCACACATTCATGTCTATGAGGGCCATGTTATGAATATAGAATTCTACCATCTTTTCCTTTATCTTCTGATGTGCTTTGGTCACACGGGTCTATAAACTACATGTAATCTTGGAAAGGCATTGTGCCTCTTTGTGCCAAAGTCTTGAACTAAAATTGCATCCGTTGGTCCTTGAGATAAAGGCCATAGGACTTTGTTGGTGTCCTACATTGCAATGCCTCCATGGACCAGCTGGCCATGCATGTCAGTTGGGTCTCTTTCTCTTGCAGTTGTCTTCTTAGCAATTCATTTTCAGTTTTAAGGTGATTTCTTGTGATTGTTTCTCTATGTCTGACAACACTTAACTCTCTGCCCATTTCTCTGAGTCTGTCCTCCATATGGCCAATATCCTCAACTCCTTTGGATTTTTCTATTTGCATCCACCTATGGGTTCTTATTCTTTCTTTCTCCAATTCAAAGAATAGTGGAATTGCAAATTTTTGTGGAATGATTCTTCCCCCCTCAAGAAGATTGTAGTAAGAGCCAAGACTAGGTTGGGGATCAGGTTCTTGTGCCTTTGTTGCTTCCTCCTTTCCCTGTGGCTGTCCTTCTATCCTTTTTTCAAGTTTTTCGGTCTCCTGTAGGTTTGACAGGGTCTCCTGTAGAATGGCCTATGCTTCCTGTAGGATTGTTTTTGAGTCCTATAGTTCTACTTTTTCTTTCCATGTGGGAGATCTAGGAATCCCCCTTTCATAAGTGATAGGTGCCTTGGAAGGGGATTTTTTTCCTTGGGCAGAGGGTGAATCTTCAATAATCATTGGCACTTTATAAGAAGGCTGGGGTTTCCCTGTTTTGATCATTGTGCTCTTCCTAGCCCTGAAATACATTGAGGTCTGCCTCTTCCTCTTTTGTTTTGGTTTAATTGGTGTGCTGAGGGCATTAAAAGTAGCTGCTACCTCTCTTTCTAGGGTCTCAGAAGACACTTGTCTTTTCTGCCCCTTTTTCTCCTCCTTTTGTCTCTTTCTCTGTCTTTGTTTGCTCTGTTCCTTTAGTTTTCTCCTCCTCTCTTTTGGTTTCTTCCTTATTCCCTTTTTGTCCCTCTAAATCACCATTTTCTTCACCTTCTCCCCCTTGCTGCTCTTCCTCCTCACTACCAGTAGGGCTAATATCATAGGTCAAGGCATTTATGTCATCTTCAGCAGTCATGTTTCAGAAAATTTCCCATGCTATGGGGATTGTAAATGTATGGAGGGATTCTTCCACTAAAATTTTGATTAACCCATGGTGAGTTAGCTGGTCTAGATTTCCTGCTTTTACTTTAGTACTAGAGTCAATGAGGGACTACTGGAGGAAGTAGGGGCTGTTGAGCTTCTGAGGGGCTGGAGTGTCCATGCCATACCTTAATTCATGCATGATTCTAAAGTGGTAACCATAGAGAATGTTGTACCTCCCCTCACAAGAAATATACTTGATTATCTGATAGCTAACCTCATCCCAAGGGTATGGTATGCTAGCCCTTCTTATGCCATTCTTATCTTCTACAGGGGTTTCATTGTTTTGGAAGAAGTTTTTCTTGGCAACCTGGCCAATTGGTTTTTCATCCTTACTCCAAGGCAACCCAAGAGGAAGGGTAGTGACCCTACTTATAAATTCATGGGTTATCTCCATGGAAATGCCTCTAAAGGTGACAGTGGCATGTGTTCAGGAGTGAGGGACCAAAGAGTGGGCAAATTCCTAAGCAATCTCCTCATCAAACCCTCAGAATTTCTCAAAACATCTCATCAAATTTGCTCTTGTGAATATGTCCACTACTTGTGTTAGGCACCTATACTACTAGTGTAACGCCTTATTATTAGTACAACCCCCTTATTATATGGATGTACCCATGTAATGCCCATATTGTTACTATTGTGCCCCATAGAAGCCCACTATTGTTATTATTGTGCCCTTACATTATTATTATTATGTAGGCTCTGATTATATTATGACCCCTTAGACTCCTATATATAGAAAGGAGGTCTTTTCATTTGTATCATCCAAGAATTGTTCATTTATGTAATGTAAAGGAGGTTTCCCCCTCTAAGAGGCTAAATTCTAAGGCGTTGGTCTATCTTTTCTATCTTTTCTTGAGCTGGTTTCATAACATTTGGTATCATAGCTTTGGATTCTAGGGTTTCGCTACTCCAAACAGGTCATCGTGGAATTTTCGCTATAACTTTTTTTCTGCGACATTTCAGAAGTTGAAAAAAAACCCATTTGAGAAGACATCGCGCTGTCACTCGGGTCCGAATTTCAGAGCTTTTTTTGGTATAGTTGCGGAGATATGATCTAAGGAAGTTGGTCCTTTTGCAGACTCCTAAATTACATTCCAAACAGGTGACCTGGGGAAAAGCGTCATAACTTTCTCTCTGAGCATCAGATTGAAATTTCACAAAAGGGCACAGAAAGAGGATGGACTGTAGTTGCTTCTAGATATTTTGCAGAGCCAAAGGTCCAAATAGTGACACGTGACACTTCATACAAGTTCGCTCTTCTGGAAAGGTCTATAATCAGGTCAATGTGGGAGATTTGGCATAACTCTTCATTGGAGAATCCAATTGGGGTCAGACTGGTGGCATTGGAAATAGGACACAGAGGGCTACTACAGGTCACAATTTTAGAACTTAAAGATCTGAAAGTACAGAGTTACAGTCGTTTCAAAATCAAGCTCTTAAAATCAAGAAAAAACAAGATGAGGAAGTTTGATGGGAAGGATCCGGTAAATTGGATACTTCAGATGGAGCAATATTTTGATCTACATGGTGTACCACTGTTACAAAAGGTATGTATTGCATCTTCATATTT
>APFE030078098.1:90682-123074 GCA_000404065.3 Pinus taeda | reverse complement strand
AGAGAAAAAGGGATTTGTTACAATTGTGATAGCAAATGCACTAAAGGTCATAAGTGTGTTGAGAAGAAATTATTTTACATAGAGTATGAAGAGGAGGAAGAAAAGGATCAAGAAACATCAAAAGAAGAGGATATACGCCAGGATCCAACCCCAAGGATAGAAGAAATGAACCAGACCATATTTTGTAAAGCATTGGCAGGAATTACCACTCCTTGAACTATCAAGATAGAAGGACATATCAAGAAGAAAAATGTTCAAGAAGTGAAAGATCACATCGAGCATCAAGAAATGAATCCAACCATATCTTGTAAAAGATTGGAAGAAATTATCACTCCTCAAAGTCTAAAGATAGAAGGACATATCAAGAAGAAAAAGGTTCAAGTGGTGAAAGATCACATCGTGCATCAACAACAAGTTCTCCAACTTTTAAAGGATAATGCCACTTTGGTACAAAATCGAATGAAACAACAGGTAGATCAACATCGTAGTGAAAAATTTTTTGATGTAGGTGATTGGGTATTTTTACTGCTACATCTCAAGCAAGTTATTTGTGAGAAGGAAATGTTGGCAATACTACAGGCACTTAAAAAATGGCGACCTTACCGAATGGGAAGACACTTCAAGAAAATGGAACCAAGGGATGTGTTGGATACCTATACTAATAGGTTTCATATTTCATGATTGGCAAATACAAGTGCCAAATATGCTCCATTTTGCTGCCACAAAGGTTCCATATTTGCAAGAAAAGAGAAGGTGTGTATATGCCTGCATATTCACAAAAGTTTTATGGATGACCCAAGCAGTCTAATCTGGATCATGCCATGTTTTCAATTTCCATGTTGTAGAATAGAGAAAGAAATCTGTCCAAACTGTTTAATCTTGGCAGATCAGTAGCTAGGTAGAGAAACTAAGGTTCCCAACTGCTTAATCTGGGGCCTTGGAAGGAATAAGGGTAGTGTTAGATAGGAACTGAAAAGTAAAAAGCCAATGCAAAAGAAAAGGCACACAAAGGGTTTGCAAGTCCAAATGCACCCTCCAAGAAGAAATAAAAAATGTTAGGCAAATTAGTTGGGTAAGTAGATGGGGTTGCAGAAGTGGCGTTTTTTCAAGATCAACTTTGCTAACCATGTACAGGCAAAGTAACACAGTGAAGCATGACTAACTTCCCTTTTCCATGTGTATATCACTCATTACTAACACCCCTTCACAAGTTGTGTACATAAGAGAAATATAAGGCTTTGTGATGGTTTTCATATCCTTTAGAAGCCACATTTCTTGTGTAAAGTTCTTTTCATTTTGATCTACTCTCTACACTAAGTTGTTTTCATAAAAACTTAGTGGTATTGGTCATTATTCACATTTTCCCCCCCATATTAACCTCTCACTCTATTATCTAGCTCCCTATACTTCATTTCCCCTATTATTATAACACCCATGGTGTATAAACCCCACATAATGTATAAATATCCCCTCCTTGGCACTATAGTCATAATTTCCACTCCCTGGGAATTGAATTAACATCTGGTTAAGGTCAAGAACCCATGTCTAACCCCTCTTCTCCATCTGAACCCATCCCCTTACCCAAGTCTCCATTTTTGCCTAAAAACCCTTGAAGAAACCCTTATTAATCCCCCTTATACCATTAAAGGGAAAAAATATCATGAAGACATGCCTTCCCCCGCCTTACCCTAAGGTTGATAACCAATGTGCGCCTTTTCATATGAATTTATCAAAACCCCTGTTTCCTAAAGTTTTGCCCCATATGCCTTGTATAAAAATTTGCATGAAATACTTTGGTTTTTACCGTTTCCTAATGTTGGCAGGCAAATTTGATTTTAATAAAGAAAACCATCCAAAACCTTCGAAAATCATTTATAAAGTGGAGGGTCCCACCGGGCGCGCTTGCAGAGAAATATTATTTTATAACCCGCCCACTCACTGTTATCCTCTGTGCAACTGATCGATCCGATGACCGCCCGATCGCGGCCTTGCCAGATCAACGGCCAATAGTGATTTCGGAGGGGCCCGACGTCCGACCTTTAAAAAATGATTGATTTTATTTGCCGCGCAGGTTCCTCGCCCGATGGCCGTCAGATCATGCGCCGGCAGATCAACGCCTCTCATGAATTTCAGAAGGCCCCCGACGTCCGACAGATACCTTCCGATATCTGTCAGACGCTTGCGTCACGCGGGGACACGCGTCGTCGCCAAATTCCGTCGGAGCCCCCTTTGACAGATTCCTTGCCGTGCAGGAGGGGGCCCGATATGGCGACACCTGTCCTTCCCACCTCCCCGCCCTGTTGTTACCCACGTCACTGCCACAACCGCGCACCCCTTCCCCATTAGCCCACCTGGTCGCCACCTCATCGCCCCCATGGACCGGTCTCAGGCCGCCACGTCACCTGATGACGTCATCCAACCCGGACCCACATGCTGACGTCATGCTGACGTCACTCAAAAAACGCGCTAATAAAGAAAAAAGGCCATATTTTTACGGTTTTTTCGCGTTTTTCTTGTTATTTTCTGTGAAAGAGACCTCTGCGCTGTGTGCATGCAAACTACGACCAACAGTCTACCAGCCAACTTTCGGCCATCCGTAGAAGCTCAGAGTGCCAACCCAACCACTCTTTCATCCCGAGCTACTGGTTAAACAGGTATTTGCCCGTCCATTTCTTCGCAAACTGGTTTTTCACAGTTACTTGTAAAATACACCTGGACACGGCAAAACATTGAAATTTCACCGGAAAACCAGGTATATCCTGTCTCCCCTCGACAATTTGAGGTCGAATTACATTGGCAGACCCATTTTACACTTCAAGTTTAGTGAAAACCCTTCCCTGTTGGCGCAATCGTGAACTCATTAACCTGCTCCTAAATTACCAAAGGAGGTCTGTTAAACTGTATAAGAAGCACTCTCAGAGTCTAGTACTATCCTTTTCTGCTGTAGAGCAATCCTATTACTCCGCGTTCCTCTCAAATCCCATTTTCTCAAGCTAAGCATGCTCAGCATCTCAAGAAACATTTAAAACAGACATGGATACCCCCTCAGCATCAGTAGCCCTCGATGTTACTCCCCTGAATGCTCCTCAGAGAGAGCTGGACTGGAAAGATTTGGCAGACCTAGATTACCAAATCTCAGAGGACGCCCCATCCAGATGTACGTTCCACATTCATTTGCTAAATGAGCTCAGGGCTAAGCACAGAGATGGAATAGATATTTTAGGCATTTGGGAGTCCTCCCTCCCAATTTTCAAGATGCCCCAGGTCAACCAGTTCCCTGACCTCATCCACTTGTGTGCTGTCTGCTATGACCCTATGCAGAGGGTTGTGCTCAACCCTGAAGGTGCAGTAGTATTTTACACCACCCCTGAGGCCATCAGGGAGATGGTCCAATTCAAAACTCAAAGGAAATTGGTTCCTTTATCCCTACTGGACCTAATCAATCAAGGAGCCAAGATACTCACAGAGGCAGAGATCCTAAAATTGAATCAATTGTTTATCAAGAAATATAACACAGTGCTGCATCCTCCCATCTTTGATGGTTATTTAAATGAACTGGGCCTGGACCTAGCATATATGATAAGCTCAGTGCTGGGGTACAAATCAATGGAGTTCATAGAGGAAACTGTGCTAGTGATGATGACAATGTTTACCCCTGGTAAGGCCCCGATTTGCTATGACTATGCTACATATATCTCTGACAAGATACATGAGCAATTTCTACACTTGTCCAGAGAGAGGGTGTTCAGGTACACCTCATATATTTATCATCTCATTTTGTACCACCAACATGAGAAGTTCTCTTTTGAAATCAAGAGAACTGATGCAGCAGGAAACCCAAGATCAGTGGTATACTGGAGCTCAGTCTTCCACATCCCTGTATATTCACCATATACATATTCTGAGTTCATAGACCTATTCATCCATCCAGCTTTGTCTCTGCTCTTGACATCACCCCCTCCAAGACTCTCTGATGAGATGCAGAGGATTCTGCAACCGTCCAGCGCCTACAGCATAGGAGATTGGTACTTTTACGAGCATCACACTGTGATTAGAATATATGGGTGTGAGCTGCGCCCATACAAGCTGCCCAGATTTGTGCCCATGAGGCTATTTGCCTTGGAGTATTTCAGGCAATTTGGCAATGCCGACCAGGTGCACTTTACAGGAAAGGGTAAAAAAGCACAGCTTAAAGTTAGAAACCAGCTTGGCCACTTCATCCTAAACAGAAGAGAAGGATGGAAAGAGGCAGATAGGGTGTTGGAAGGCCTTGGCCTAAAACAAAGCTTACTTTGGAAGCCCTATGACCCTAACAACTTCATATCCTTGAGAAGGCAGAAATACAATCTCTCTAGCTATGAGCATGAGAGCAGGTTCCACATTCTAAGACATGCTAACCAACCAAAGTGGAAAAGAAACACACTAGAAGAACCTGTGTCTCAAGAAGAGCTAGTTGAAAGGGCTAGAAGGCATTTGTTAAAAATGGCTGACTTGGAATGTCCTTCTCAGGTGCTTTGTCTGCCAAATCCTCAAACAAGAGCAACTGCTTCATCCTCTGCAACACAACAAGAGGCAGCGCAAACTACAAATCAAGGGCAGAGCAAGGGCAAGGATAAAGCGATGGAAGAACAACAGGGCCATCAGGGCCAACAGCAGCCCCAGCAGGAACAGCAACAAGGAGACCAACAGGGTCAGGAGCAGCAGAAAGGAGAAGCCCAAACAGCTACCTAAGAACAGACCGCACCAATGGCGCCTCCAAGGCAGGATTCCAGGGTTGATTCCTCCATCCTCCGAACCCCTCTAAGGGAGGACGTTAGCAAAAAAAGAGAGAGGGAAACTCCCCTCACTGAAACATCAGAGAAGAGACAAAGGCTAAATCCCTTCTCAGAGGAGGAGATGCCAAGAGGAGGAGTGAGCCCATAAAGATCCAGCTCTACAAACACCTGCTGAACATGGCCCCTCCAAATCAACAAAGGCTCATGTCTACATTTGATATGCAGGAGGGAAAAATGATAATGAGCCACTTCACTCCAACAGTGCAGCAACCACAAACGGCTGCAGACTACATCAGGACTAATCTGGAGGTCCTGTCTAAAGACATCCACCCAATGGATCAGATTGAGCTTCATAAGCAGACGGGTGAGATGGTCTATGCCACCTTGGCAGACAAGACCTTGATCAATTATAGGCTGCAAAATAGCCTAAACAACACTGCAGCACAGCTTGAATTGGATAAGGCATCCTCTCAAGCTAAAGATAACAGAATCAAGGCCCTAGAGGAAATAATAATAGAATTTGGGCATGACCCCAATGATGTTAAGGCTGTGCAACAAGTCCTTAAGCTGAGGGATGCAGACATGGCTGCAATAAAGAAGAAATTGAAGATCCCCCCAACTCTACATCCACAGACATATGAGGTTGCCCAGCAGAGGCAAGAAAAGGATGCAGCTTCCTTATTGATGACATTATACAAGGAGCTAATAGAAACACAAGAAAAGCTGCAGGATACAGAGACTACATTGGAAGCAGCGTTGCAGAGGAGGGAGGCAGGGCAATCTTCCAAACCACCCACAGAAGCAATAAACCTTGAGGAAACCCCTCAAGATACTGCCCCTCTAAAGCAACAGGCACAGCAGGATGCTCCAGGCACCACAGCACCAAAAGCCACAACACCAACAACAGAGCAAGCTGAAAGCTTGGACATGCAAAAGCTGAGGCAAGAAATACAAGTGTTGGAAGCTCAGATGTCAGAGCTCAGCCAAGCCCAAGACAACTTAGCAAAGATAAATGAAAAATATGATAAGTCTAAGCAAAATGTGGCTGAGAGGGAAAGAGAAGTGAAAGCTCTGAAGAAGAGAATTGCAGAGCTAGAAAAGGAGCTCAGTTTTGATAAAGTTACAGCAGAGCTCAAGCAAGTTATCTGGACCACCATTGGACAATCAATAACTAACCAATGGGAGTACATTGAGGCCATATATGAGCAGGTGGCACTCATTAGTAGAGCAAGAAAAGAATTGCAGAGAGAAAGGGCATCTCTAGGCAATATGCCTGAGATTGCCCCCAAGATGATAGAAGTGCTCAATTACAGGACAAGTTCCTAGCTGGTGAGAATGGGAATTGGAAACAGGACTGAAACAATTACGTTAATCAAAAGAGTCTTGACAATGAAGAGTCTAATTCAGACCCTGGACAGAAGAATCCAGGATATGCAAGCTGACATTAATAAATTCCAGAATAGGTTCTTGGCTTTGCAGGACAGAGGGCTCCCCAGTTTATTAGAATCAGGGAAATTACTCTCACATGAGAAATATGTCAAGAGAGTAAGCACTTTTGCAGCAATACAGATTGCTGAAGCACCAAGCACATCTTCAGGAGCAGGCCCAGTAACAGGGCAAATTCTTTTTGAAAGATTAGACAACTTGTTTTTTATTAGAAATGAAGTCACACACTTATTTGATGAGCCCCCTCACTTTTATAAGTATACAGAGGCTGATGAGACCATGGGGTCAATTTTGAAGCACCAATTGCCTCCACCAGATACATGGCAGGAATTAATAAGATTACTTTTGAATCAAAGTTAAGTAATCACATCTTTCTATTCAGCATAAAGTTTGCATTGCATGCACAACTAGCCAAAAGATACATCAGCGGATATGGAGACAGAGGCTGAGCCAACTCAGCACAGGTACACGGCCGCAACAACAGCATCAGCAGGCACAGGTGGCAGGGCCGAGAAAGTCAGATGAAGTTATAGATGCACAGACACATCATTTTAGCAGTTATGATCAAGCGCTCAACCGACTCCGTGAGCCCCAAAGGTCAAAATTACTCTGACAGGAGTTAAGAGCCTTTATAACTCATTAAAGATTGCAATAACTTCTCATCTACCAACCCTGTACGAGTGTAAGAAGATATTTTTCCTCTCAGATGACCCATGCCTGAGATATTTTGTAAAAAACTTCTATATATTCCCCCTCGCATTTGTTAGCAGGGGTTGGACTCCGGATGTAAGAAATCTATTGATATCTATTCTGCTACTCTTCTATTGTAAATTCTCAGACAACTAATAGAAAGGACGATGGGATTTCCCAAAGCATTGTGTCTTTGATGTCTTGCTGGTGTATGGCTGAAAATTGCTGGATTCCTGTGTATTACATGCCTCAATAAGTTTTCTTGTTACTCTCTGTTATATATATGTTTGCAGTACTTTCATGTATTTCCACATTTTCATGTACTCACTATCTAAATAGCAAGGAAAAAGAATATTTCAGGACTTAATCATCGATTACCCTGAGCTCAATCCAAGCTATTTCATATGTTTTCTACAGTTATAGTATTGAAAGAGTAATTCTTAAATGCTACCTTTCACACTATATCATCACAGTAGCCTATTATTTCAGGAATTCAAGTAATTGCTCCTAAGTAATAGACATATTTCCCAATACCCAGCTTAGTGAAGAATTCTTAAATGCTCTTTGCTAGTTGTTTCCCATTTCACTCTCACAATTTACAGTTTGTTTTATGAAATACGTACAGGCCCTGCAATTCCAGCTGCACCTAAGCCAGGATCTCAAGGAAACAACAGCCACAAACCCCATTGCCCAATGGATTAGTTTTTCCTGCAGAAACACTCTGAAAACTACCAGAAGCATCCTCCCAACCAAACATAAAAACAATCAAACATTCACTTCATAACTAGCCTAAAATTCCACTAAAACAGTGACAAACCTTACAGAGAGAGCCCTCTCTGATTACAGCCGGGCTAGAAGCTGTAGTCCAAAGATTGGTTAGTGGTTACCCCGGCCGTATTCCCTTGGGAGTCATAGGGAACAACCTGGGTGTTAACAGGATGAATCGAAGAAGGATGAAGAAGTATGGCCACTTATTCAAAAGTTCCAAAAGATCCCAATTCAAACAATATTGCCAGAAATTGAAGATGAAGGAAAAATCATATTGGAACCTGGAGTAGTCACAGAAACAACAACCCGACAACTATGAAATCAATCAATTTCAGAGTATCTCATCAAGTTGAAGAACTTACCCGTTGAAGATTCCACATCGGAGGACAAGAAGTTTCTACAGAAGCATCAAGAACTACTCAAGCATTGAGGACAACACTTTTTGAAGGAGAGGGGCATGTTAGGCACCTATACTACTAGTGTAACCCCTTATTATTAGTACAACCCCCTTATTATATGGATGTACCCATGTAGTGCCCATATTGTTAGTATTGTGCCCCATAGAAGCCCACTAATGTTATTATTGTGCCCTTACATTATTATTATTATGTAGGCTCTGATTATATAATGACCCCTTAGACTCCTATATATAGAAAGGAGGTCTTTTCATTTGTATCATCCAAGAATTGTTCATTTATGTAATGTAAAGGAGGTTGCCCCCTCGAAGAGGCTGAATTCTAAGGCGTTGATATATCTTTTCTATCCTTTCTTGAGCTGGTTTCATAACAACTTGGGTGTGTGCATGGAGCCTAGAGGAGTTGGTGGGCTCCTTCCTCATAAAACCTCCTATCATTTTGTCTATGCTTCCTTAGAAAACCAACTATGGAAATGGAGAGAACCGCTTTTGAATAAAATAGAGAGATAGAGAGACTGTGTCTTTTTTTTAAGAAATAAGCAACAATTCTTTTTATGGATTTCCTCCACCCAAAATTTCTATTCTCTCCTCAAAATTAAACCATTGCCTGCATATTTTGATATTCAATGGAGGTATGCCAAGAACCTACCTCTTCAGCCCAAGAATTATGCTAAAAACCATGTTTTCCCTCTCCAAAATAGCTCACTGGCCCTCCTGTAGAACACTGGCAACCCTCCCGTAGGATTCCTATAGGTTCTCCTGTAGAACCTGTAAGTGCTCCTGTAGAAAACACTAAGAGCAGGGATATGGGAGAGATCAGTGGAGAATGATGGTTACGAGGCTTGTGGGGGCACGAGAAGGTAGCAGGAGTGGAGTTTCGAGGAGAGACTGAAGGAAAATGATGGTGAGTGTGCTTCAGGGAGGAGTACTTATTTCTTTTTATGGATATTTCCAGTGATGGAGGGTGAGCTGGCCAAGTGTACGCTGGCCCCATTTGGACCGTTGGTCCCCACCTACCTTGTAATCATGGCCCTTTCCTCGTAATCATCCCTCATGATTGCATCGGAGTTCACACTGCATCCACTACCTATCCTTGACATCTCTCTTGAGTTTGACTAAGCGCACATGTGAGTGACATCTTCGGATGAGTGAATTCAACTGGATGAAGTTGGCTAAGTTAACTGGCCACCTTAACCTCAACCATCCTCAACCATATCGTTGCTATTGCATGCTCTCTAATTATATTAATGCAAACAGAGGAGTGGGTTAGTTACTTACCTGAGATTCGACTGCATTTGTTGTGAGGTGTTATGGCCTTTCCTTCTGTTGCATGCCTTTATTTCTTTTGATGCATGCTTGTCTGCTTGCTGAGGTGTGGCTGTGCTTTGTGCAGGTTCCTTTTTGGCTGGATCTAATCTTCAGGTGTCTGCTTCATCCTTCAGCTTTTCACCCTCATGTTGCTGATGCTATATTTTAATGGGATCAGTTGCTACAGGAATTCCTACAAGAGCCCCTATAGCTGCTTCTCCCTTTGAAATTTTAGCTTTTTTTGTGCTTGGAGCTGTGGCGATGATGACAAAAATGTAGATAGATATGGAGAGGTAATATGTAGGCTTCAAGTGAGGTGGACGTTGATGTTCCTTTTCTTTTCTTTTTGTTTCTTCTTTTTCTAAAAAACTGTTTTTTTCTATATTTTTTGTTTCTTCTTTTTCTAAAAAACTATTTTTTTTTTTTTTTTTCTTGGGCAGGAAGAAGAATGATGTTTGGGATGTGATGTAGGTCTAGAAATGATGGAAAATAGGTTTGAATACTATAGGAGGATTTATAAATCTTTTATGAAGCTTCCCTGTTCCTCAAACTACCTTTAAAATCCAATTCTAGCTCTCTGTAATTTCTAGAGGAGCCTCCTGTAGAAAACACAGAGCCTCCTGTATAAAACAGAGTTTTTGAAAAAGAAGCACAGTGAGGTGAAAAGAATGCCAAGAATGATGGAGAAAGGTGTGGGAAGGTAGGATAGGTGTTGGTATTGGTTTCAGAGCTCTCTTGGCACCTACTATTGCTTCCTGTAGTCCTCCTCAAAACCTACAATACAACTGGAAATTCATTTTTCTTTTTCTTTTTCTCTTTTTTTTTTAAAACAACCAAGGTGCCTTAGGGAGGTTTTCACCCTAGTTGCCTGCCATGGGCACCTCCAAGGGGGGTTTTCACCCAAGGATCTTATTTTCTTTCTTCTCTCTTTTGACATCACTCAGCCGCCTCAAGAGAGGTTTTCAACCCAATGATGGAACTCAAGCGCCTCATGTAGGTTTTTGCTTGAGTCCTTATTTTTTGTTTTTTCTTTTTCTTCAGTGAGTGGGTGAAGCAGAGGCTAAGACATGCTCCACTACCATCACTGACTTATTCAATCCTTCAATGAACTCTCACTTGGAGAGGGGTTTCTTGTAGACTTTCAACCAGTGTCCATTGACGAGCATGGGGATGTCTTCATCATCAATGGTTCTGATCAGAATTGAACCATTGTCATTGCATTTCTCCATAGTGTAGGGTCCCAACCATCTTGTCCTTAGCTTTCCCTTGAAATATTTGTATCTTGAATCACAGATTAGTGCCCAATCTCCCTCTTGGAATTGCTTCTCCTTAATGTTTTTGTCATGCCATATCTTCCTCTGAAGTTGAACTACCTCTGTGTGGAGAAGGGCCTGCATTATGTGTTCATCCAATCCATTGAGTTGGAGTAACCTTCCTTTCTGTTCATGGCTAAGGTTTAGGTCCAGCTAAGCTGCCATCCTCAGGGTATTGAATTCAAATTCTATTGACAGCAAAGCCTTCTTCCCATAGACTAACTCATAGGGTGTGAACCCTGTAGTGGTCTTCCAAGTTGTGTTGTAGGCCCAAGTGGCCTCAACTAATCTGTCCCACCAGTCTTTTCTACTGTTGCTCACTACCTTTGTCAGGATCCCTTCCAATGCTCTGTTAGTGACCTCCACCTGCCCATTGGCTTCTGGATGATAAGGGGTGGAAGTCCTATGCTTGATTCTATGATGTGTGAGCAGGTCTTCAATCAAATTGGAAGTGAACTAGTTGCCTTGATCTATGACCAACTCTCTTGGATACCCGAACTTGTAGAATATGTTATTTCTCAAAAATTAAGCTACTTTTCCCTCTGTCGCTACTTTGATTGCTTTTGTCTCTACCCACTTTGTTAGGTAGTCGGTGCACATAATAATGTATTGCTTCTGTTTTGAAGGAGGGCTAATAGGCCCCACAAATTCCATGCCCCACTTCTCAAATGGCTCAAAGGTCACTTGAGGCTGCATGGGCATTTCATCCTTTGGAGTGGCTTTCCCCATCCTTTGACACCGATTGCACTGGCTGACATATCTCCTCACATCCTGATGAAGAGTGCACCAATAGTAGTCTGCTTGCACTATCTTGAAGGAAATTATTTTTGCTGCTAAATGAGCTCCATATGGCCCATCATGACAAGTCAGGAGGATGTAAAAAACTTCCACCTCCCTGACACATCTTCTCAAGAGCTGATCTAGGCCAAGTTTGAAGAGATTGCCCCCAATCCAGGTGAAAGGGGCACTTTCCCTTACTATCTTGCTCTTCTCTTTTGAAGGTAAGTTTGGTGGGAACTGTGCTGAAGACAGGTAGCTTGCTATATCAACAAACCATGGAGAGAGTACTGAGATAGAAAACAGGTGTTCATCTGGCATTTGATCATCCACCATCCCTTCTTCACCTACAGGCAAATTTACTCTAGACAAAAAGTCAGCAACAACATTTTCTTTACCAAGCTTATCAACAATGGTCAAATCAAACTGTTGTAGTAAAAGCAACCATCTAATAATGCGAGCATTTACATCCGGTTTGTTCATTAAATATCTAATTGCAGCATGATCAGTGTGCACAAAGGTTTGATAGCCTGTGATATAATGTCTGAATTTGTTTAAGGAATGCACTATAGCTAGGAGTTCCTTTTTGGTGACTGTATTGTTTAGCTCCGCCTTTGACAAGTTTTTGCTTATAAAGTATATGGCATAAGACAGATTTTCATCAATTTGTCCCAAGGCTACTCCTATTGCTTTTTTGGAGGCATCTGTGCGAATGTGGAAAGGTAGGGCCCAGTTTGGGCCTCTCAAAATTGGGGCAGTCACAAGCTTGCTCTTTAAGGTATCTAGGGCTTCTTGACAATTTTCCGACCATATAAATTTGACATCTTTACATAAAAGACCAAACAACGGAGAGGCTAGCTTGTTGAAATCTTTAATGAATCTCCGGTAATACCCAGTTAAGCCTAGGAAACTTCTGACATCTCTCACCTTTTGAGGAGTTGGGACCCTTTGGATGATGGCAATTTTATTGGGGTCCACCTATAGTCCTTGTTGAGATATTGCATGACCTAGCAAGGTCCCTTCAGTCATCAAAAATTCACATTTTTCCAGACTGAGGGATATGTTCATCTCAATACACTTGTCTAGAACTTTTCCTAGGTTAGATAAAGCTTCCTGAAAGTCAGAGCCATAAGGAGTAAAGTCATCCATGTATATCTCTAGTTCATCATGAACTAATTCAGAGAATATACTTAGTACCACTCTTTGGAAAGTGGCTGGAGCGTTACACAAACCAAAAGGAAGGACTCGGTATGCAAAGGTATGCCAAGGGCAAGTGAAAGTGGTCTCATCTTGGTCTTCCAGTCTGATCTGAATCTGATTGTACCTGCTGAAGCCATCTAGGAAAGAGAAAAAAATTTCCCTGCCAGACCATCTAACACTTGATCTATGAAAGGTAAAGGAAAATGGTCCTTTTTAGTGGCTTTGTTCAATTCCCGATAGTTGACACAGATTCTCCATTTACCATTTTTATTTGGCACTAGCACCAAAGGAGAGACCCATTCACTATCAGAGATGGGATAGATGAATCCTGCATCAAGCAATTTTTGAAGTTCTTCCTTAACAATATCTTTAAGCACTGGGTTCATCCTCCTTTTAGGCTACCTGACTAGCTTGCAACCCTCCTTAATGTATATATGATGAGTACAGACTAAAGGGTGCACTCCCTTCATCTCCTTATAGCTCCAGGTGAAGGCATCTAAGTTCTTTCTCAACGGGCTACACAGTCCCTTCTCCTGGGAAGTGGATAGGGATGGATTGATTTTCAAGGTTTTTTCTGGACCGAACTCTATATTCTTAACACGAAGAGAAGTGGAGTCGGCTGCACAGAGATTAGTTGAGGGGTTGTTTTGGGTTTCTCTTACTATGTCCTCTAAGGGAAATACACTGGGACGTGGATTCAAAATCAAATTTTCAATCATATCATCCTCATCTTGTTGTTTTCCTCCCATGGCGATTTCTAATGTACAAAGCGGTGCAGAATAAACTTCATCCTCATCTTCCTCCTCCAACCAGAGAGGCCGATCATGTTCTAATGAAGGTTGGGCAGGAGGATATAGGATTAACTGCTTGGACATATGCCTGTTCTTTATGGTCATGTTCCCAGCTCGACAGCTGATGTAGGCATCGGCAATAGCCAACCAGGGTCTTCCCAGAATGAGAGGATATCCAGTGAGCTTTGCCTTGGGCTGGAGAACTAAGAAAATAGTAGGGTACTCCCAATAATCAATGGAGACCATCACATCTTCAACAATCCCCTCAGGGGTCACAGTGGAGTGGTCTGCTAGCTATCGCATGGTTGTGGTCTTCCTTAAGGAACCCTGAAGGTTGAGTTTGAGCATTGTGTCCTTTGTCATCACATTAATGGAAGCTCCCAGATCAATCAAAGTGTGCGGGATCATGGTGCCATTGATGTGGACATCAACTACTGGGCTTCCAAGGTCTAGATATTTTGGACAGATTACCTACCCCAACATTAGGTTGGATAGTTGTCCTATGACATTGATGGTTGGAGCATCTCTCTTGCCCCTTCCTGGATGCCGAAAGCACTTCTCTTTAATCAACCTATTGTAGATAGGCACATCCTTTATGGCTTGGAGAAGTGGTATCTTTACACATAGGTGTTCCAATTCCCCCAGGAGTTTAGCTTCTTTTGGGGTAGGCTGGACTGTCACGGATAGTCTCTCAGGAAAGGGTGGAATTGCTTTCGGTTCACTTTCCTCTTTATCTTCCTCAACCTCCCTAGGTGGAGGCTAACTATCTGGGAGAACTTTCCCAGATCGCAGATTGATCTCCTGAATCTCCACAGCATAAGTTGGGCATGATGGTTCCCTACTATACCCTTGTTGAGCCTATCTATTGTTCGAGTTTGGGTTTGGCTGGGCATGAATTTGGGGTTGCTTTG
The DNA here is from genome assembly GCA_000404065.3 of Pinus taeda. Taxonomy (NCBI): domain Eukaryota; kingdom Viridiplantae; phylum Streptophyta; class Pinopsida; order Pinales; family Pinaceae; genus Pinus; species Pinus taeda. The sequence continues at coordinate 108,680 of APFE030078098.1, read as the reverse complement.
GAGGAGCAGGAGGTAACGGTTGTGGTTGGGCAAGTGGTGGAGGAAAAAGAGCAAGGAGAGAGTTGTATTGGGGCCTCCACCCCTGATGAGGTACATTCCATTGAGGTGATGGTTGAGCATAGGATTGAAATTAATGGTTGGCTAGTTGGTCATAATATTGAGATGTGAAGGACCAAGGAGAAGGTGTGGACCATGAAGGATGAGCAGGGGGACCCCAAGAAGGTATGGAAGTGACTGTGTTGGGGTTGTAGTAAGCCTGGGATGTCCCTTGCATCCCCTCCTGGTATGGTCTAGGTCCATACAACCTTCTTTGGTTTATGTAATAGAGTTGTTCAGTGGCTCCCTCAGCCCCTTGATATACAGATTTAAGTCCGAGAAAGGGAGGGCACTTATCTGTAGAATGATTCTCCTCACAAACTGAACAAACCTCTATAGAGTTCAATGGGCATTCATTCCTAGGATGCCTCCTAGTGCATCTAGGGAAAAAGATGGCCAAAGCCCTCTCTGCTTCCTCTTGTTTCCTTTTGATATGCAAGGTCTCCATTTGCATGGCAAGAGTCTGCAACATCTCACTCTTGAAATCTTCTAGCATGGTTCCAATTTCCCCCTTAATGGATGAGTTAGAGGAAGAGGTATTGGCTATGGGTTGACTCCCCCTACCCTTCTTTCTGGCTACCCTAGAATGGTTTCTAAAAACAATCTTTATGTCTTCATAGGATAGTTGGTAGATGTCTCCCCCAGCTAGTAAATGGAGGGTGTCTAAAAGATCTTCCTGAATTCACCTGAGCAGGACCATCTTCAGAGACTCAGGGTCAAGTGTACACCTGGCCCTTGTGTAACTGAGCTAGAACCTTTCCTCATAGTCTTCCAGGGACTCATCACTTCCTATAGTCATTTGGAAAATTTCTTCTTTAGTATCTTTTGACCTACAATAGTCTCGATACTTGTTTTTAAAGGCTTGCTGCGTCTGAGCCCAAGTTGTGCTACTATTGCCAACTAATCCCATGAACCAGCACAATGCTGCATCCTTGAGAGTAGAAGGGAACAGTTTCAAGATTTGCTCATCCTCTGCATAGTCATAGGTTCGACAAATAACAGAAAACGCAAACAAGAAGGTGTCAGGATCTTCTATAGTCAGACCATGGAAATGAGGTAGGGCGGAAGGGCTTATATTCTTCATTTTGGTGTCCCCATTGGTCTCCTGAATGAAAAAGGTGCCTTCTATTCTCTCTCCATTCCCCCTAGCATTTCTGTGTTCAGTAATTGGCTCTAAAGGAATGTTTTCTTCTTCTTCTTCCCCTATAGGTTCTTCAAATATGTTTGGCTATTCTCCTAAGGGTTCTTCTTGATGGCAACCACCAAAGAAGGGAGAAGGTTAGCTGTGTAAAGCAGTGGGGGTGTTGGGTAAAATTTTTCCTAAATTCTCTCTATTCCTATGAGGCATGAAAGGAAATATTTTTGGTTGGTTTTTGTTTCTTTTTCCCCACAGTGATAGTACCTACAAAACTGAAATTGATTGAACAAATGAATTGCAACTAACTGAAGTGAACTTGCTGAAATAAAATTGTAGAATTGAAGAGGAAAGCAAAAGAAATGAAGAACTAAAAGCAAGGAAATGACTAATCTACTTTTGCTGAAATGAAATTGCAGAATTGAAGAGGAAAGCAAAAGAAATGCAGAACTGAAACCAAGGAAATGATTAATCTACTTTTGCTTAAATAAACTATTAGCAGAATGTTGCAATAGAAAATAGAAGAACTCAGTAATCACAGAATACTCTGACGCTTCCCCGGCAACGGCGCCAAAAAGTGGTGAGCACCAGTATTGCAGCAATAATGTTGCAACTCCTGGGCTTCCTACTTTACTCTTATCAACCCAGTAGTTCGTAACAAACTTGGAAGTGATGATGTTGTATGCACAAGTACTAGTTCTTACTACAGGTTGTCACTTGGTCAATCGACGCAAGATCACTAGGAGCTCAAGCCAACTTCTAAGGATTCGCGAAGAAGCTCTATATGTGATGAAAGGAAAAAGAGATTACTCTACTGATGTTATTCTACTTGTAGAAAGGAAGATTGAAATGTAAAGCAAACCAAGGAAATTCCTACTTAACCACTAATCCTACTTTTGCAGAAAGCACTATGAAAACCATGAACAGAATGCCATTATCTACTTAAGGAAGTAAACAACATCTACCTAAGCTATTTCTAAAAGTAAATGAGCAAAAAACATCTTTTTGGATTTTTATGTATTTTCATGTGAATTTATCATGCATGTAATTTATTTGTTTGTGAATGTGGCAGAGAATAGGTGGCGATGGAGGGCAGTTTTGGGACTTGAGAGGATGGATGGTCTGGATGGGTCCTATGAGGTCTCAGGTGGCCTTCTAGAGGCTTTTCCCAAACTCGGCCTTCAAAAGAGAGCCTACAGGAAAATCTATAGGAGGAAAAACAACGTTCTACAAGAGGAGGCCGAGAGCAGTTTTCACTTTTTTGAAGGTGCGAGAGTGGGTGGAGAAGGTAGATGAAGGTTGGGATGAATTTTTAGGGAACCTAGGGTCTACCAAGAATCATTAGGAGAGATAAAGATGATTGGATTTGCTCGAGGAGAGAGAGGAAAGTCTATGGAAAGCACAAGAAACTAAGGCAGAATTGAGGGGAGACTTGGGCGACCTGTAGGGCATGGATCAGTTGGAGGATGGAATGGCTGATAGGCTGACCTACTGCTAAAAGATATCTACTGCATAAACAACTGACAATCAACCAATGAGATCAAGCAAGCAATGAAATATGTGCATCTAGGAAAGCAGAGTTTTGCATCAAAATAGTCTGATCTATGATGTATGAAAGGAAATGCTAAGAAATGCTACAAGAAAGGAAAGCATGAAAGAAGACTATTGTAAAGAAAGAAGTGAGAATGATGAAGAAGTTCTGAAGCAAAGCAAAACTAGACTATTAACCACTAGAAATCTGCAAACACTAGAAGTCCTATGAATGAGGAAAATCTATGTTTTTGGGGCAGCAAGAGGGTCTTTGCCTCAAATCATGGTCCCAAAGGGAGGAAGAGAGGCCACGACACTATTGCTAGCCTTTTGAATCTTCTCTTTATCACTGCTTAACCTACTATAGAAAGCACAAATGGAAGAAAACTACTGAATCATCAAAAGCAACCTATTGTTAACCATAAAAGAAATTCATCTAACAGTAACCTGATCTACAACTGAAATAAAACATAAAAATACAAGAAAAGAGGAGCTTGGCTACTTGGATTAGGCCCTAACCTAGAGCTTCAGCCCTCTGAGGTAACTCAGTGCTAACTCAAAAAGGATTCCATCTTTATTTCCAAAACAATAACAAGATTACATGAAATAGTCACAAAATAATAAGCTCGAAGTTGAGCAGAGTTTACATAAGAAAATATCCAACAAAAATCTGACCCTAGTGAGGCCCTGGGCCTCTCTACTTATACAAATGAAGCTCCCAACAACTTCCTCAAAATCAGGGAGGCTTGGCTCCCAAAACTCGAGATAAACATTAGTTATCCTCCACTTGCTCGGCTGCCTGCTAATGCGTGACTTGGCTGCCTGTACTCCGACCTGAATGAAGGGGAATTCAAAGTGGGGAGTAATAAATGAGGGGTATTCTCTCCTATAAATCCTCTCCTTTGTCCACTTTGAGTTATTGCTACCATTTTTCCACTGGATCCTCGAATTTGACCACAAAATTCATCAAAAATCTTCATTAAACACATATTAGACCATATGGCATCATAACCAACTCAACTCACTCTATAAGCATAAATATAATTAGAAAATAATACAATAAGCTAAGATAATGGTTGATTTGACTAGGTTAGGAGGTAAAATGAGCCCATATAATTACCCGTTGATGAGGCTCATCAAAAGGTTTGAGGCATACATTTGAGGTTTAAATCTTGATTTGTGGTCACTTCAAGTTTCAAGGAAAATCAACTTATGTATGTTCTAACCACAAATATAAGGGTCGAATTTAGGATCATTCTAGCTATAGAGAGAGGGTTAATTGAGGTTATGTTCAGGTCGTAGGGCCTTTAAGGCTTTTTCTAGCTGTAGGATTTAAAGGGTCGAGTTATCCCTGTATAGGCTATATAAAGAGGCTTGTTTGGGCCAAGTATTAGGGGAGATGAGAAGATTATTTATGGAATAAGAGGAGGCCAAATTGGGCTTGTTATGATGGAAAAAGGAAGGTGAAATTTTGATGACAGTCTAGGCTAGATTACATAGATCATTAAGGGCTTATTTAGGCCTACTTAAAGGGAAATTTGAGGACCTCTTGTAATGTCTTTGAAGGGATATTGAAGGGATGATTTAAGATTTTGTATAAGGGTTGGTTGAGTTTGAATTCAAGCTATAGAAGGAGGGCCTATGTAGGCCACAAGTTGAGCTAAAATCCTTTTCTTGTAAGACCAAGTCCTAAAGCTTAAATAAAACCTTTCTAAGTACTGTCAAGAGCTTCCATGTGACTTATTTTAATGCTAAATCTAAGGACATAAATCAAGACTGAATTGAGGGAAATCTTAAGCCAAGGAGACCTATTGAGGTAACAACAAGCCTGAAGCAAATTAGTGGTAGAAGATAGCTTACTAAGTGGCAACAAATATAATGGTGACCATACATCCTCTTCAAACTGACATCTAGGGTATTTGTTAGAGTATTTCCTTGTTTATTATTTTCCTATCTATCATCAAAGGATATTTGTATATTGTAAGTTAAAGTCGGAACTAAAGTAGTATATGAAAAATGGACCTAAATATTGTTTGTATCAGTAGGGGCAACAATGAAATATCATTTTTATGTCATTTTAAGTGGGTCATTGTCCCTAGTACGGGAGCCCACAATTTATTCTTCTATCTTTTATTTCCAGGGTGGTATTGTGGTGCAAGGAAGAGATTCAAGTCTCCTTCAAGTTGGAGCCTAAGAACACTTCAAGGTGGCATGGTGGAGCTAGGGCAACAAATTGATGCTAGCAAGGTGTTGGAGCATCATTCCTATTGGAGCTCATAAACCCAGGGTATTGGAGCATCCTTTTAGAAGGTTGGGGCTTCCTGATAAAATGAATTATTTTCTATTTAAGTTCTAGGGAGTTCGAGCTCCCCTTCAATTGGAGCTCATAAATTATTGTATTCGTCATTTATATTAGAAAGCGTCGGTGTTTTTTCTCTCGAAAGGGTTTCCACCTAAAATTTCTTACGTATTTTTCATGTGATGTGACGTGCTTTTGATTATCAGATTTGATTTGCACTAACAATATTTAATTCTCTGAAAGTACAAAATTAATTATAATTAAATGAAATATTGATTCACCCCCCTCTCAACATTTACAAAAAAATTCTCCACGACAAGGCTCAACATTTCTAATTACCTTTTTCCACACCGGTACTAGAAAAGATGCTTTGGATAACCTATGATAGCTTCATCTCACCAAGGAAATAACTCAATTTTCACAGGACAAGCATTATTTTCCTCATAAAGGATAATCTATTGTGCCTCCTTCCTTGCCACTTGGGGATATGGACTTATACCTAAGCTCATTAGTAAACTAGGGTGCCACTATTTAAGCTAACACCTTGTAGTGAATGATTTTCCATGACGTTGAGTAGCATTACATTTTCTATGCCTTATTCTTATAATGGCATGGGGCATTATTTATTGCAAGTATTAAGCTCAAAATGGTAAAAAAGAAGAAGAAGAAGCAAGAATCAACTCTTCAATAAAGAACAAACATCAAATCAGAGGGAGTACACGTCTTATTTTTATTTAGGTCCTTGATGATGAGCCTTCTACCAACCCACTTAGTCTAGAATTTCCTAACACCACTTGTTTTATTAACCACAACACAACCTATATCTAATCAGACGTATATATGATGTTTTAAAGGAAAAACTTGCCTAAAGATGATATATATATATATATATATATATTATATATATATAATATATATATTATATTAATAATAATTATATATAATATATATATATATATATATATATATATAATCATATATATATATCTATATATATAGATAGATAGTAGATATATCTTGGTTGCACGAGGTACTAGTGCACTATCCTTCCTACCGTACATTGGAATAGTTGAATGGATCATAAAGTGCACAAATTCCAAAGACTCATGATTAGACACATCAAGGGAATCCTTTCACCCCATTTATACCTCCTCATATCAACTCTTATTATAGGCTTTCCTGCTTAAAAGAATTTCCTAAATGAGAATTAGCTCAAAGGTTTCAACCTTATACAGAAAGAGCTCATGAATACTTGGTGGATAAATAGGGGAAATTTGAAGTCTAACCAAATATAGAATACCCAACCAATATACTGATAACTCCTTTTTGGCTAGTGGCTTTCATGATGTGTAGGTTTTCTTGCGCGTAAAATGAAAATATATTTACCAAAGGTTTGCTTCCCTTGATGTACTCCACTGCAATCTCAAGAAGTATATTCAACTTGGCTAACATTATCTCTACCTATTTACAAGACAATTGGAAAGTATAGAACCTAGAGGAAGGAAAGAAACACCAATTCTTCATGGCTTCCTACCTCCTAGATTTTTTTTTCGTGTCAAACATGCATTCCTTGCCATGAAATAGCAAGGGATAGTTCAAGAAGACCTAGTTCACATTTTCTATGAGATAATATGCGAATCAAAATACTTCCCATTATACACAAAAATTGCCAATATTTCTTAATTTCCCTTTATAATAAGTCCTTGTTTTATGAGTCAACTCCATGTATGTCCAAGAAAGATGGAAAAGTGGTATAGACTATTGAAGACTGGTTTGTGGAAAATGATGGAACATACCTAAGGATATTTGGGTCAACCAAACCTCCCTACTTGTTGCCTCGATTTTTTATAGATATGGTAACCTTACAAGAAATCAATTATTAAGTATTTATAGGAGTAGATGGAGCACTCACACATGATAAAAATACCCCATGACCACACATGCATTTTCATTTAAGATCCTATTAACTTGAAGCTATCAATAAATCCATAGTTGTGTTTGATGCTCTGACCCATTTCCATTTTGGGGACCCATCATTCCATAGGTATGATTACAAATTATTAGTCAGAAACCATTGCAAATATTGTAGGTATAGATGGGACTACCAATCTAAGTCTTGGATAGATAAAGAGAAAAAGAAGAAAGTGTTGAATTATTCGAAAGTAATTTTCAGGATGGGCTACACTTCCCCCAAAGCCAAAAAGGAAAGATATCCAACTAGAAAAAAATATTTGGCTAAGAAGCAAGTTGCTCAGATGGAAGTCGCCATAATTGCATGAGAAAAGAAACTGAAAGAAGACCAACAGGAAACCAAATTAGCTTAGGTACTACATGTGAAGAGAGAGAAAGAGGAGATGACAGAAAAGGAAGAAGAGGAAAATAGAAGAAAAGAAGAAGAGCAAAGAATACTACAGAAAGAAGTAGAAGCCACAAAGAAAGAGGAGGCTCTCAAAGTGCAACAAGAAGCCCAAAATGATCAGGACCAAACCACACAAGGCGATGAAGATTTAATGGAGGTTGATCAAACCCAATCAAGCACACCAACTATCACTAGTGGCCATCTTCCTATGAAGGAATTGTGTATTATGCCAACTAAAATAAGAAAATTGATGAACCTGGGTTGGTTCATATATGACATGGCATTGAATTTGATAGTGAAACAAAAGGAAAATAATTTTTCCATTCCTTACTTGCCTCCATTATCGATCACCATTGAAATATCTATTATGGATGACACCACTGCAAACTCACTAGAGATTGGCTCAATAAGACTTTACCTTTTCTCAATCTACAAAAATAAATTTGAAGAACCTTCTAAACATACTATAATAGAAGGATGATTGCGTAATGGCGCTAGAGTAGTTAAAACACAATGCTCATAGCTGAAAACAAGGCACTGAAACAAGAGAAAATGAAATGGAATACTATCAAGCATGTGCAAGTAAAGTACATGGATCTTATAAAGCAACAATTAATCAAGCATATCCTTACCCTCAACAGATGCATAGGATTTCCACAATTTTCCTATCACTCTAGGATTAAGCTTAAGAGAAAGTTACACAATTATAAGGAGTATTGAGTGTCGTGGACAAGCTAAAGCAATGGCCTAAGGAATACCCTGATGCTCCTCAATAAATCCAAATAATCACTGAAGGGGAGCTAAGTTATGATTATATTGATGCAAATAGAGCCTTGAAGACTCAAGAGAAGATAGAAAGGTATTTATCCAAGTCAGTGGCTTTAAATCAAAGGAACCACTCCTTGGAAGAAAGATTGATCAAAGTGAATAAAATACCACTTATTGAAGGCCAAGGAGAAACAAGGAAAGATTAGGAAGTTAATAGATAATTAGATGATGTGCTCAATGCCAGAGAATAATCGTCCAATGTATTTACTAGTAAATCAACTCAAAATTCTCTGAAACAACATTTTGTAGAGCTTTAAAAGTAGTAAATTGTGTAGAAATTATGTTGTAGATATGAAACTGCTCATGAAATTCACTAAATCACAAGACTCAAATCTACTCTATTGCTTTGCAGAATTCAATTCACAATTTAGAACACATATCATAAACACGCATCAAGAAATAACACAAATACACAAAGATTAAGATAGGGGAAAGTGATTTCTCAAAACCCCTTCAGCCTTGTGTTCATTAATCAAGTGAGTAAGAGAAGCTACTACATTTGTCAACTCAATGCTAGAGCTCAACCTACAAAAGCAATTCTATTCTCTCCTACTGAATGACTGATCTGGCTAGTACTTAACCAATTCAACACACCATAGTAGCACACGGCCACACCCCTATTTACTTGCATTGTTCCTTGAGGAATTAGGCCCCTATTAACATTGATACTTCTAGCTTTGAAGATTGATCCTTCAAATTCGATCGTCCTGCAGTAACAACTTCGAAATTCCCGCTCTTTTGTGAATCCTACTCTGATACCATGTAGAAATTATGTTGTAGATTTGAAATTGCTCATGAAATTTACTAATCACAAGACTCAAATCTATTCTACTGCTTTGCAGAATTCAATTCACAATCTAGAACACATATCATAAAAATGCATCAAAAAATAACACACATACACAAATATTTATCTAGGGGAAAGCAACTGCTCAAAACCCCTTCAGCCGTGTGTTCATTAATCAAGTGAGTTAGAGAAGCTATTACAATTTTCAACTCAATGCCAGAGCTCAACCTAGAAAAGAAATTCTATTATCTCCTATTGAATCACTAAGATGGCTAGTACTTAACCAATTCAACACACCACACCCCTATTTCCTTATGTTGTTCCTTAAGGAATTAGGCCCCTATTAACTAGGAAATTCCTCTAATTGATTTTGCAATTCCCGAGGATGGTCCACCTGACCTCATGCAACATGTATACACTCAACTAGTTTACAATTGTCAGTTAACTGCCTTGGAAACTATGCCACAACTGGGCAACTCGTATAATTTGCATGCATGAACTAACTATTAGCTGATTGATTAGTTAACTAGATGATCTTTGAGTTACATTGATGTCCTACTACTCAACTAACTACCAACTAATTCAATTAACAATTAGAACTAGTTTAACTGATTACCACTGAAATTAACTCAACTTAGGCTCCTAAAATTTAGAAATCACTACATACAACTAAACTCCATGCCCTAACTCGAATTAAGTGAGTAACAAATACCATGTCACCTCATACAATAAAATTATATATATATATTAATATATATATATATATATATATATATATTATATTATATATATATATATATATATATATAATATTAAATATATATATATATATATTATAATATATATATATATATATATATACTAATATAGATATAATTCACGAAAATAGAAAACATTTTGAATTAATACATTCAGTAAGTGTTTTCCCAAAAACTATGCTTATGCTGCTTAGATATAATCTCTTTAAAATAAACTAAATAAAAGTTATTCGACATAAATAAAATCTCAAAATTTTATTTACATAAAAAAAAAAGTTCTGTGATTGTTTTCGTGCTAAAAGAAAAAATAGAAATAAAAAATAGAAATAGAGATAGAAATATGCCTCGCATTACATAAAGAAAGATAATCAATTAATGTCTTTTTCTTTACCTACCGCTATGCTTCTGTTTCTTTACACGCAACTATGCTCATGATACTTAGATATGATCTCTTTAAAATAAATTAAATGCTACTCAGATATGATCTCTTTCAAAATAAATTAAATATGATCTCAATATTCTCTTTAGATTAAGAAAGTTATCCAATTCATTTCGTTGGAAAAAAAAAAAAAAATACAAATGTGCTTCTCTTTACATAAAGAAAGACCATCGATCAATTATTTGAATGTCTTTTATGCTCATCTTTATGGTGGGGTAAAGAAGCCGCACCGTTAGTGAAGTAAATATCTCGTCTTGAAATAAACAGTGTTAGGCACAATTATTCCAACGTCACATCAACCAAGGTGCCTCCACCACTCACCCTCTTCTTTATTCAAACCATAACACTTCAAGCAGAGGAAAAGAAAATTGTTCATCTTTCATCTTTATTCCAATCCTGAAAATTAATCTGCAATGCAATGCATTCTCAATCGAACCAATCATCACTCCTATAAGTAGTCTGCAACATCACAACATATCATTTACAAATGCTTTCGAATTACTGCTCCAATTGGACTTACCTATCTTCCAATTTCTGCTCGCTTCCTCACAAGCTCAAGGCTTTCGTTGGCAAAGTTTTTTAGCTTTGAGATTTTCAAATATATATTCAGTCGTCTCTGTGATTCCTTCTGTTGTGTTATAAGAGGGATTGGATATATTGTTGGTGTCACAAAATCATATCTGGATTTATTGGTGTCGGCATTGACATGGTAGTCATTCCTCATCCCATTTTCATCTATGGATTTATTTGTGTTGGCATTGACACTGCCATCTACCGGATTCTTCGCGACGTTCCAATTGAACTCAACTGCAGGAAAGAGTTGAGGTCTCTGAGAGATGTGGTTGTCTGCATCGAACCTATGGTGATGGATATCCATCAATGCCGTCTGTAATTAAATAGAAAGAGAGGAAATTCCACTGCTGGAAGTGATATTAATGTTTCAGCCATTAATACATTGGTTTCAAACGTGCACGTGCTTCTCCAACAAGCACTAGCAATAATGCAAAAGTGCTCAATTATACCAAAGTGTGATGTAATTTCTCGTTATCAAACTAGCAGGAGGATCACTAGTTTGATTTCAGACATTGAAAAACATCTGACATATTTTCCTTTAGTCCAACTACAGCAGCACACAGAGATGGAGATGAGGAGAGCAAGAGGTCAAGCTTCAAGCAACACTTCTGCAACAGTCTCTAAAGATCTTGCTCCACCTTCCATCAACCAGATTCTTCACCACATTGGCATTGCAGTCAGCTGCAAAAAAGAGTTGCAGTCTCTAAGAGATCTGGTTACCACAATCGAGCCTATGGTCACACAGATACATCATTGCCATATGGAATTAAATAGAAGGGGGGTAAATTCCACTGCTAGAAGGGATATTAATGTTTCAGCCATTAATACATGGGTTTCAAACTTGCATGCGCTTCTCCAGCAAGCACTAGCAATAGTGCAAAAGTGCTCAATTATACCAAAGTGTGATGTAATTTCTCGTTATCAAACTAGCAGGAGGATCACTGATTTTAGACATGGAAAAACATATGAAATATGTTCCTTTAGTCCAAATACAGCAACATATGCGGATGGCGATTCAGAGAGAAAGTGGTACAACTTCAAGCAGCACTTCTACAACCATCTCTGAAGGTCTTGCTCCACCTGCGGGCAGCTTCTTAATCGGGGAACCCCTTATAGTCGGACAAGAGAAAGCATTTACAACTCTGGAGGGTTGGTTGACCAATGCAGATGTCAAGTCTCTTTCCCGCATTGGTGTTGTTGGGAAGGATGGATTCGACAAAACTCTTCTTCTAAAGAGACTCTTCAGCTGCCCAAAGGTGAGGGATTTCTTTAATGATGGTTTGTTTCTTTGGCTGACTGTTTCACAGTCTCCCTCCTTTCCAAGCCTTAGGAATGATCTTTGTAGACAAATCACAATTCAAGAAAAAGTAGATTTGCCTCAAAATATGACAGAAGAGGATGTTAAAGTCTGGTTGAACCAAAGAATGTAGGGGAAAAGGTTTGCCCTCTTCTTAGATGATGTTTGGGGAGACCGTGGGACACTGCTGGAGGAACTAGGTGTGGCCCTGCTCATCCACCACTCCCACTCCAACATTGTTGTGAGTTCAAGGAATCACAGAGCACTGCTGGAGATGGGAGTTTCAGAGAAGTCTTTGATAGCAATGACAAATCTGGTAGAAGAAAAGAGTTGGGAATTGTTTGTTTATCACGCTTTTCCACATAATGATGGAAATGTCCCTGCAAACATTGACGACAAAATGGCCAGGCTTGTGTGTGCCAAATGTGGAGGGCTTCCCCTTGCGATCAAATTAATAGGGAGGTCAATGTCAGGCATCACTGATGCATGGGAATGGGAATTGGTAGTCCAGAGCCAACAAAATGCGGATCTATATAATCGCTTAAGGTGGATTTACGACTCTCTGGGCAACTATCACGTCAATCTGCAATTGTGCTTTCTCTACTTAGCCGCTGCCTTTTTAGAGGACCAAATTATTCATGTCGAGGGTGAGTTGATTCTGTTGTGGCTGGGAAAAGGACTGCTTGCAAGAAAGAAGCTGCAAGATCAACCTGGCCAAGAAGACCCATTTGAGATGAGAAGAATTTATGTGAAGGTTTTAGCAGATCAGTTTTTGGTGGAACCCATGCTCAGAGATGTTGAGGGGTGCGTACTCTTTTTGAGGGTGCACAATGTGATCGGCGGTTTGGGCATACACATCGTTGAGATGGAAGAAAACTTATATTGCCGCCCAGGTAAGGGTTTGAAGGTGTTGAATCAAAATGAGTGTTCAGGCCGCACGCGGATTTTGTTGAGGGGCAACCAATTGAGTTCACTTCCAGAATCATGGGGATGTCCAAATATCTATGCACTGTTGATGGTGAGAAACCAATTAACAAAAATTCCAAGAAAGGTGACTGGGAGTATGATTTCTCTCAAGGTTCTTAATTTGAGTTTCATGTCACTACAGTCATTGCTAGAGAGTGTGGGTAGTTTAAAACAAATTGTATGCCTTAAATTAGTAGGTGTGCCCATCAAAAGGCTACCTACATCTCTCACAACTCTTCCAAGCCTCCAAATCCTTGATCTTAATGTTTACTAACACCTGCGGCTTTTGGTGTAATGGCAATCATGACTCCAACAAGTGGAAAATGATGAACAACAAGAAATCTTGCAAGAACCTTTACTAGAGATTCAACCTGATAATGCACCACCACAGTTGGTTCGCAGATCTTCTAGGCCTCATAAGCCTTCACAAAGGTATCCTCCTTCAAACTATATTTTGTTGACTGATGAAAGTGAACTTTTCAAGAAGCTTGTAAAGTCGAGCACATTAAAGAATGGAAGAAAGCAATGGAAGAAGAAATGAACTCTTTGCAGGAAAATAAAACTTGGGAGTTGGTAAACCTCCCAACAGGTAGAAAGGCTCTACAAAACAAATGGGTGTACAGGATTAAGCATGGTGAAAGGTTTTGCCCAAAAAGAAGGTATTGACTTCACTGAAATTTTCTCACCTATTGTTAAAATGTCATCCATTAGAGTCATTCTTGCTCTAGTTGCTGCTTTAGACCTAGAATGTGAACAGTTAGATGTAAAAACTGAATTCCTTCATGGTGAATTGGAGGAAGAAATTTATATGGAGCAGTCAGAAGGCTTCATTGAAAAAGGCAAAGAAGGCCTTGTTTGTAGGACGAAGAAGAGTCTATGTGGGTTGAAACAGGGTTGTTAGATCAGAGCATACATAACACACAACGGATTCATACTCAGAGGCTTAGACGACAATAGCAAAGAATAATTCACAGAGATAGACAAATGGAGAAACAACAAGATTACTTAGTCATAAACAACGGAATAGATAAAACAATTACTAGAGAACAAAAATTACTTAGCATTACATAACAGGTTTTGGCTTTGGCTTGCTTTCCTTGGCCAGAGAAATTACAAATTTATAGAGGCAGAAGAAGGATCTAGAATCCTGTATGTGATTCAGATGGAAATATGGAATGACCTAGAAACTAATGGCGGTGTAGAAAGATCTAGAATCCTGGAGATCTAGAAAGATTTGATCTAGAAGGATCTAGAATCCTGCGTGAATTTGGCTTCACACTTAACATTCTCCCACTTGAAGCCAAATAAGAGTCATCAAGTCACACCGAGTCCTACCATGCCTCTACATAACTCATGTTTATTTCGTGGTAGAATCTTAGTGAGCATATCAGCAGAGTTCCTATCTGTATGGATCTTTTCCAAGGATAACTGTTCTCCCTCCAACACATGCTAGATCCAATGGTACCTTAGGTCAATGTGCTTGGTTTTTGAATGAAATGCTGGGTTTTTCACCAAGTGAATGGCACTCTGACTATCACAATATAACACATACTTGTCCTGCTTTATTCTTATCTCTCCTAGGAATCGCTGCATCCACAACATCTCTTTACAAGCTTATGTTGCAACTATGTACTTTGCTTCTGTTGTAGAGAGGGCTACTATTCTTTGTAGCCTTGATACCTAAGATACTGCTGCACCTGCAAATGTATACAAATAACCTGTAGTGGACTTTTTGGTATCCATATCTCCAGCCATATCCGCATCTGTAAATCTTTCAAGCACAGTCTCATCATGACCAAAACATAAACAATAATGACTAGTACCCTTCAGATACCTCAAAATCCATTTTATTGCTTGCCAATGTTGTTTGCCTAGATTTGCAAGGAACCTACTCATTACTCCCACTGAATATGCAATGTCTGGTCGTGTGCATACCATGGGATACATCAAACTACCAACTACTGAAGCATAATGAATCTTGTTCATCTCTTCTTTCTCCTTGTCATCACTAGGACATAATTCAGTACTTAGCTTGAAGTGGGTTGCAAGGGGTGTACCAACTAGCTTGGCATCTTTCATATTAAACCTGTCAAGCACCTTCTTGATATATTTTTCTTGTGACAGCCACAACCTTTTGTTTTTCCTATCACGCATAATCCGCATGCCCAATATCTGTTGTGCTGGTCCCAAATCCTTCATTGCAAATTTGCTACCCAAATATTTCTTCAATCTATTGATCTTATTCTTATTATGCCCAACAATCCACATGTCATCCACATATAACAATAATATGATATACTTTCCTTGATCATACCTCTTGATATAGACACAATGGTCAGCTTCCAACCTCTAAAAACCATGTTCCAACATGAATGAGTCAAATTTCTTGTACCATTGTCGAGGTGTCTGTTTCAACCCATAGAAACTCTTCTTAAACCTACAAACAAGGCCTTCTTTTCCTTTTTCTATGAAGCCTTCTGGCTGCTCCATATAAATTTATTCCTCTAATTCACCATGAAGGAATGCAGTTTTTACATCTGACTGTTCACATTCTAGGTCTAAAGTAGCAACTAGACCAAGAATGACTCTAATGGATAACATTTTAACAACAAGTGAGAAAATTTCAGTGAAGTCAATACCTTCTTTTTGGGCAAAACCTTTCACCACCAGCCTTGCTTTATAACTCTCCTTCTTTTCATCACCTTCATGCTTAATCCTGTACACCCATTTGTTTTGTAAAGCCTTTCTACCTTTTGGGAGGTTTACCAACTCCCAAGTTTTATTTTTCTGCAAAGAGTTCATTTCTTTTTCCATTGCTTTTTTTCATTCTTTACTATGCTCGACTTTACAAGCTTCTTGAAAACAATTAGGTTCACCTTCATCAGTCAACAAAATATAGTTTGAAGGAGGATATCTTTGTGAAGGCTTATGAGGCCTAGAAGATCTGGAACCAACTGTGGTGGTGCATTATCAGGTTGAATCTCCTGTAAAGGTTCCTGCAAGATTTCTTGTTGTTCATCATTTTCCACTTGTTGTTCTTCATGCTCCTTAATGTTCTGTTCATTTTCTTGTATCGGTGGTATGTTTTCCTGCTACTCTTCAAACCTATCAATAACCTTCTTGACCTCCAACTCATCTACAGTCCTCTTGAACATTTTTGACTCATTAAATATAACATCCTTGCTTCTAATAATTTTATGTTTGACTGGATCCCATAGACGGTAACTAAAATCTTCATCTGCATATCCCAAAAAAATGCATTTCATAGATTTATCATCTAGCTTAGTTCTATTTTCTTTGGAAATATGTATGAATACTTCACATCCAAAGATTTTCAAGTGAGAATAATTCAAATTCTTACTAGTCCAAACTTCTTCAGGGATACCGCCATTCAAGGTTGTAGTTGGAGATCTATTTATGAGGTAGCAAGCGGTCTTGACTGCTTCAGCCCAAAAATTCTTCTCCAAACTGGAATTGGACAACATACTTTGCACCTTTTCCGTAATGGTGTGATTCATCCTTTTTGTGACACCATTCTGTTGAGGAGTACCAGGCATAGTCTTCTCATGCTTTATGCCAAACTTGTTACAATATTCCTTAAATGCATTTTGTTAGGATATTCCGACATGTAGGAATAGTTAAGTATAACTTGGTCTAGTATAGAGTTAGGTAAAGTGTGTTTCTTTAACATGTACATTTGTAACTTACAATCTGACGGTCACGATATATAGTGATCCGACGGTTCATTCTCTCCTCGGTATTATCGACACATGATTCGTGGCTTGACACCCGATTGGTCCATGAATTCTATTTAAAGTGCATGGAGGGTCATTTGTAGGTTCACCGTGCATGAGAGAAGCTTATTTAAATTTTCATTCTTTTATTAATAAATTGCCTGTAGTAGCCACGTTGGCGCAGGCCGTGGACTGTTTCCCTCTCTGAGGGTTTTAACCACGTCAAAATACTGGTGTATTGATCAGTGATCTGTTTGTGAGCGGTGTCCTTTTGGTGTTCTGTCTGAGGAACTTACCCTGTAAATTCCTACATGGTATCAGAGCTATTTGAGGGCCGCGTCCGTTGGTGATCCAAATCTGAAGCCGTAGAACTGCATGCGGCTGTCGTTTCCTAGATCTACTGTTTCTGACTGCTTTCGGGCCGAGAGGACTGCTCTGTTGTGTTCGGAGCATCTGTTCCAGTGAGGAACCCCTTTCGTTTCACGCGAAAAGGTTCCGTAGCCCTTAGCTGCGTCATTTTTTACATCTCATGGTTATACAGTGTTTATTTGCAGTTTACTGTTATTTTCTCTCTGTTTATTTCGGTTTCAGTTTATTTAGCTATTTTTTTACCGGATCTATACCTTTCATTTCTGCGTATGCTCTTTGCCCTGCGACTCTGTGCGATCTGGGCAAATCAGAAACAGAAAGGAAGAATTTTTCTCATGCGTATGCTCTTTTTCCTGCACCTTAGTATGATCTCGGAAAATCAGAAACATTGAGGAAAATATTTAGTTTCCGAGTAAAGCTAACTTTAAGCCGTAAGGCTTGTTTTTTTTGCATGTCCGTGTTGGGTTTTGTGTTTTTTTTTGTAGGGAGAAAAAAAGATTTCTCAAGCAAGCACGCAATCCAAAGCTTCCGTGACTAAAAGAAAACAAAGCCCCCCCCCCCTTCTCTCTCTCTATATTTTTGTATAGCTCACTTGGTTCAAAGCTAATTTAAGAGAGTAGAGGTCTTGGGTTCAAATCTCCTTTTCGTTGAAAAAGGAGTGTTTTTTTTCATTTCCGCACATTCCAGCACTTTGTCGGCGCCTTCATCAACTTTTTTTTAAAAAGGTCATAACTTCTTCATCCGGAAGCCGTTTTCAGAACCGTTTTTTTTGAACCAGCCTAATTTTTCGAGCTCTTTCCATTGGAACACTTAGTTTCAGCATATATA